>JAWZYV010012475.1:0-168511 GCA_038373885.1 Cheiracanthium punctorium
CAAACATTGCAAAAAGAATGGTCATACCGAAAAATCCTGCAGAAAGAAAATTACCTGTTACGGTTGTGGTAATACAGTTTTCTAAACAAAACTGTATTCACTATACGATATGCATCATAAGAAACGGAATTTCAAGGCTTCTTTGAAGCGGAATTTCAAGGCTGATAATAAATGAAATGAGGAAAAATGTGCTTCAGCAGTTTCGTTCGCTGCTGCCAATGTTAAAAAGAATGCGTTTTTAATAGATTCTTCAGCAGCATCCCAATAACAATGATTCTAGTAAGAATTATTTTAAGTCTATAGTGCCTTCTACGGGGAGTATAAAGTGTGCTTGAAAAACAATAATTTATGAAATTAAAGGTGCTGGAAATATTACTGTTAAAATGTCTGACGGAACTGAAATCCCTTTGATTGTTCTTTATTTGTGAACTTTATTTGTTGAATGATGTTCTTTATATTCCAGATTAAAATGGACAGTTAACTTCCGTTAGAAAAATCGAAAATGCAAATAATACTGCTATTTTAAAGAACGAAAAAGTCTTAACAAGAAAGAGAAAGTTCAAAAAGGAAGAAAACAATTTTGTTTTACTGAGCTTGATTTGAATGGTCAGGACATAATTGACTTTCTTCCCAGTAGTGAAACAGTTCTCGTGTCAAAAGAAGGCCAACCCTGGCATTGTAGAATGGGCCATCCATGTGGTAACTTTCTTCTTTCTGTGATGTTTGTTTTAGAGCAAAACAAAGTGCAACTCTAATTCGAAAGGACCGAGAAACGAGAAACGACATCAATAATCGCTATTCAAACTGATGTTTGTGAACCTATCGATCTAGCAGCATTTTCCGGAGGATGTTACTTCTTGAGTATTATTGATGATTTTTCCCGATTCACAGAAATACGTTTATTGAAACAGAAAAGTAAAGTTTCCAAAGAATTAAAAGCTTCCTTAAAAGTAATTCTCACAGTACAGAAAATCGGATTTGATAATGCCAAGGAATATCTTGATAGCGACGTTATTAATTTTACTAGAGATATGTAGTGATTGATCCAGATCCTCCATACAAACCTTCACTAAATGGTCTTGCCGAGAGAGCAAATATAATTCTATATTGGATAAACTGTGAGCCTTAATCATCGAATCGAGTGGAAATGGTAAAAAGTGTAAACTCAAAATGAGTTTATACGGTTTAAAGGAAGCACCACGACAATCTTTTAAGAAATTTAGTAGTTTTGTAGTGAAATTAGGTGCTGAACAACTTAATTGTGAACCATGTGTGCTCACAAGAGTCTGCGTCAGAACAGTCAAGCGGTCTGTCGTGACTCAGACCGTGACATGGTCTGAGTCATGTATGTCTGACTCACACATGACTTAGACAGTATGTATTTTAAGTCTGAGTCCCGAATGACATACTTAAAATATATAATATCTTGTCACCAATTTTCCATTTTGCACATTTTAATTTGTTTAGAAGCTAAATATATGAACGTTTTTCATATAATTAATCTGTTAATAACGTGACTAGTTAAACAGAAATGGTAACGTTTATTTCATTCTGTAATTTTAAGGATACCTATGAAAGAATTATCTATATTAAAGAATTATCTATATTAAAGCTTTTTTAAAAGCTAATTAACTAAAGAGACAAAATTTTGATTTCAATAGGATATGATACAGTGAAACCTGTTTTAATGGTCACCTCCGAACAAGTGAAACCTCCAAAGGTCGGTCACATATCAGTGGTACCAAGTGCATTCCATAGGACTAACATTAGAGCTAACCTCTGAAAAAGGAATTCCGAACAACGGCCACCCGTTAGCATCGTAAAAATATCTGAACTGCCACCCAAGTGTGCTTTTTCTTTTTTTTTACCTCTCAAATTGTGAATAATGTGTATTTGTTAAAAAGATGCCCACAAAACGTAGGATGGGGAAGAAAGTATTGCAAAGATCGTTTGAACCCCTTGGGAACAAGGCACAAATGATCGGCACGTGTAAGAACCAGTTAGGTGGTGATAAAGAAAATTCTTATGGGAGAAGGCAAGACTTAATCCACGTCAAGCCTATGAGTAATGACCATGCTGACCACTACGTAAAAAATAGTTCTTATTAGTTACGAAACTTTGTACATTGTCAGAGTTAGGGCCCGATTCAAACGATACAGAGTTCTATCGTTTTCCGTTGCGATCGCGGAAATTTTCGACTGATTCCTATGTTTCCTATTCAATTGAAACCTGTCTATCGCTTTTGGATTACGTGACACTGCGATCGGTGTTTTGCTATCGCTTTTTCAAAAGCGATCGTTTTCAAGAACATGGCGGATCGATCGGCGGATGTTTGATAAGAAGATTACAACAACAACGAAGACTCGTTATTTAAAATTACGAAGCAATCCGTTGGAATTATCACACAGGGAATTCTGCAAAAGATTTAGGTCTGTGGAAAGCTGAATTTTCTCGCAGAATAGAATTTCTGTAGGGTTTATTTTCTGTCGGCCTTTGAGTTCCACTTTAGCAGACACTACGATGCAGGCGCCATCTATAGTCCTTATTTTAAATCGTTTATTGCTCGTTAAATTTGATGTTTGAAACAGCGCGAAAAAATACATGAATAACGAATAATTTCTCGCTAAAATAAGCATCCTAGCAACCCTCCTAAACAAATACAAATATTCATACCATTATATTAAGGATGTCTTTGATTGTTAATTATATATCAGAACAAAAAATAAATAGTAATTCTACCCCTCCATTATAATTATAAACAGCTTCTCTGCTACAGAAAAATAAAATGTAGTAGGCAAACTAGAGAACAATTATTATTCGATAATTCGAACAATTCGACATGATAATTATGACGAACAATACTATTATTAATAATTTTCTAAAAAAAATCTTCATAAATTAAAAATGTATTTCCATGATTATAAACATACAAAAGATATTAACCTAAACCAGTTAAAATTTTAAAACATTAACCTACAATACTGTTGGGGAAAAAAATTAAGACAGAGCCTGTTGTCCGTTGCAGCTCAAATATAAATAAATAAACAGTTAGTCGTCGCCATTAAGTTAAAAGTTTCTTCCAGAGAAAGACGCGATTTTTTTATTGGTTAACAGCGACTTTCTACGTCACCGGAAGTTGCGTTTTCACTCTGTGGCGATAAAGTTTCGATCTAGCAAACCTGTAAGTTCGATCGCCTATTTTGTTTCACTTTGAATGTACTATTGCGATCGCTTGTAAAAGCGATCGAACTTCCAGAGAGAAAACGATCGTTTTGGAGACGAACGATCGCGTTTCGTTTGAATCGGGCCCTAAGTCTTCAACCTAGCTGTGTCATTTGCACCGAGCCTCGAGCGTGTACTGTAAACACAATGAGTTCCAAACGAAAATTCTTAAATTTAATGTATAAAAGTTATTGATGATAATGAAAAAGCCGTAGGTGCAAGAAAATTGACGACTCTTTACGGTTGTGGCAGGTCACAGATAAATGATATTTAAAAAAAATAGTGAAGATTATCTTGACCAGTCCCATCGAGGTGTGAGACAGTAAAGCGAAGCGTCAGAAGACTGGGGATGAAATATTGTTGGAGTGGCTATTCACAACTGAAGATCAAAAAGTCTCCTCATTTCAGGACCCATTTTACAAGAGAAAGCTTTGAACATTGCAGAAAAACTGGGAATTTCATATTTCAAAGCGTCTAATGGATGGTTGCCGAAATTTAAGACCCGGTATAATATCATATTTCGCAAGGTGACTGGAGGAACTGCAGATTGCCCATTGGATGAAGATAGTGGGCAGATAGAAACATCTTCTTCTATAATTACAGACTATGACCCTAAAGACAACTTCAAGTGTGATGAAACAGGACTTTTTTATCGTTACATTCCTGATAAAACTTTATGTTTAAAATCTGATGCTTGCAAAGGTGGTGAGCGTGCAAAAGAGAGATTGACTGTACTTTTGTGCTTTAATATGGAAGGAGACTTTAAAAAAGACCTCTTGATCGGGAAAGCCGCGAAGCCCCGGTGTTATAAAAACCTAGATATGAAAAAGTTACCAGTAAAGTGGAGACATAATCGAAAATATTGGATGACACAATCTGTAACGAACGAATGGCTTATAGAACTAAACAGGAATATGAAAAAACGAAACAGGAACATTCTTCTCTTTATAGACAATGCAAAATGTCATCCCATTGAAAATAAATTCAGTAACCTGAAAGTAAAATTTTTGCTCCGAACACTGCCTTCTGCCAGTGAATGGATCAAGGCATATTTCAGACTTTCAAACTACATTACAGAAAAATACAGATGCAAAAATTAGTGTGTAAAATGTCAGATGTAGCATCAGTAAAGGATTTAATAAAATCACTTAATGATTTGGACGTCGTCAATCAGATTAGCATGGCGGTAAAAGGAGTGAAAAGATAAACTGTGCAGAAATGCTTTGCAAAAGCAGGATTTAGAGTGAGTTTTACATTCTGTACACGGTATTAAATTCTTTTTTCGTAGATTCAACCACTGTTTTTCAATATGAATCGTGACTCTCTTGGCTGTTGCTAAGCAGTTCCAAGAGTTAGCAAAGTTTACAAATTTTGAATTGATTTCATTGATATTCTTAGTAGAGTTTGTGATGGTGGTGGTTTGGAAAAAGAAGAAAAGGGGTCAAAATACATTTTTTAAAATATTTTGGGGGTCACAGTTTAAAAATATTGGAAAATGCTGCGTTAAACACTTCAACACCATTTCAAGTTTTGTCCCCCTTTTCTTGTAATGTCTGTTATCCTGTAATTTAAAGGGTTTTTTAATTGCAGGGTTCTTCGTCAAATGACAAAACTGAAAATAATGACAGCAGTGATAAGGGAGAAGGTTTTGTTGACATTCTTCAAATAGCAGGGATGTCTAATGTGAAGACCAGCGAGTTTGTTCACCACCTCCTAGATAAAGAAGGCCTGAGAACAGAAACGTTTACGTCATCACTAGGTCCTCTGAAATGACGTCATTACACATATATTTTCAAAAAGTAAAACAATTCAAAGTATGTGGTGAATTTACTCCCGTATAAAACATTTTAATAATTTAAGATAGAAAATTTAATTTTACGACAAATGGGAAATTTTAACTATCACTAATTATATAATATGGTATAGAAATAGATCATAATGAATATTTTTTTATAAGAAAGGTATTTTATTTTTTATCTTTAATTTAAGATATTTTGTAAAAATTTGTATCATCCACCAGAAATTTGAAATGGTTTTACTTTGTGAAAGGAAAAATGCGATGACGTCAACTTAGAAGACCTAGTGATGGCGTAAAAAATTCTGTTCTTAGGCCTTCTATGTCCAGGAGGTGGTGGTTTGTTATCCTCGAAAGGAATTTGGAAGTTTTTTCAACATTTTACACTATTCAGGAATTGATGGAAAATATGACAGAAGAGGAAATAAGTGATGTGGAAACGGACAAAAGCATAGGAGAGAAACAAGATACACGTGATACTAATATCGAATCACATTCTGATATTCTGAACAACTTTCATGCAATACAAAATTTTTCTTCAATGAAAAATGATGATGATTTGTATGGAAAACAACAAATATTATAATTTCTTTGGAAAAAAAAATATTTACTTTAAAAAAACAAAGTAGTCGCGAATAACCGATTTTTTAATGTCAATTAAAATAAATGTGGTTTAGCGAAGCTAAAGTATTTTTATCCGTGTTGTTAACTTTCTTTATTTTGACTTATTTAATATTAAACCTCTAAACAACAGCCACCTCCTAAAAATGGTAGCTCTTGGATGGTTCCATGAGTGGCCGTTATTCAGAGGTTTCACTGTATTTTACACGGAAACATGTGCTAGGTAGTGACAATACATTAAGGATAATTTTAGATGAAAGTCCTATTAAATGCTTTTCATGCCTCAAACTGAGGATCTGGCTATTTAATATTTTCAGATAATATATACACACAGGCATATTAATACAGAAATATTAAGTTAACTAATAGCACGGCTATGAACCTGGATTTATTGTATTAAAGCTGTTAAATTATCCGTATTAGCGATTTATATTATTCAAGAAAAACTCATAAAGCAATATTCTATAGGTTTAACTAACAAGGTATTAATATTAAGTGCTGCTTTTAACATTGGAATATCTTATAACGACAGATTTCCAGTAATATGAGACATGATAACATAAATTAAATGTTTGCTGATGTTTGGCAAGAATGTTACAACACTTAAAGGAAAGTTAACAGGAATCCATCGTTATTTGATTATCATCCTTGAGATTTTATGGCCAAAATTATCTATCAAATATAAATTTTCTTCGATTTGTGAGGTAACTGAATGTTACTTTCTGATTCCAGTTTAACTGGCAAGACTATGAGAGGTGTTATAGGCCTTATTGAAGAACATTTTACCTTCTTCAATATTTGAATCGGTGAGTGCAGATACCACCTCAGTCACAAAAAGGAAATTTTTCAGCAGAGAGAAAAAACTTCATAACCCCTTCAAATTTTCAAATATTTAAACTTTTTTTTTCCTCTGTCATAACATGCATTTATGTTTCTTTCATGCAAATATTACCTAATTTCGACATCAATTAGTCTCAGGAAAATTTAAAATTTCATTCGGACTTATGCTGTTTCTGCACTCAACTGGTTTTTAGTCAGCTGAAACTTTGGAAGAAGGTAATCATGCAAATCAAAGCAAAACAAATCCCCATTTATTGTGTTACCATATTTAAGGTATACAAAAGTCAAGGACATGAATTTAGGAGAAAAAAAGTACTTTGCTTGCTGAAAATTATGGAGGTGAAAATCTAACATTGCAGCTGGAATAACTATTTTTTAGAAAACCACCCCTAGGGCAGGGCAGGTGGCCAATAATAGTGTTAAAATAGATAATTCTCGACCATTGATTGATTGTCGTGTGTCGACCATTGATCATTGTCGCCCATCGTTCGAAAAAGACGTATCTGCGAAACTACTCAACAGAGTAACGTCGTTCTTGCCCTCAACACGCATCTTGCCTTTGGAAGCATATTTTCATCGAAAACGATTTTTCGCATTTTTGTGACTTAAGTGGTTTCTCCGCTCACCGATTCATTTAGTGAGTTCAGAGAAAATGCAATATTGTAGTTACTCTTAAAGCTAGAAGGGGATATTGCAACAATCGCAGATTTTGAAATTTTGCCGGAATTTCAATGCATTAAAACTGTACCAATGAATTTTTAAACGGGCACAGGACATTAAAAAGTTAATGGTGATATGGTGATTGGTTATATGGTGATATTGGTGATATGGTGATAAAGTTATATGCGGATTGGTTTTATTCTGAAATTTGTGTTGCGTATTATAAGTATCTTTGAGTAGTACAGTGGTTTCGCGTTAAGTCGAATATCCTGCTCTGTCGAAGCTTTTACGCAGTCAGTACGAATATAAGTTTATTCGATTAGTCGAATTAACGATAAGTCGAAGGTTTTCGTCGGCCCCAGGAATTCACTTACCGCGAAATCGCTTTATAAGGCTCATAAATAGTAAGTTTTTTACCTTACAATGACGGTCAATGTTAAATGAGAAAATATGTGTAAACGTCCTTTATGTCAATATAGAAACATTAAAAATATCCAAAATTTGGTATGTTTGAATTCGGTAACGCCACAATTTTTGAATACTCCACTTAAAAGTACTATTTTCATTATTTTGAAAGAAATTTCCGATGTCTTATATATCATTTGTCTTTACTTTTTTTTTTTCACATGAATATGAATCACTTTAATTTCCATATGACTAGGAAATATATTTCCACGAAGTCTCTCAAAGCAGATTGAATTTAAGTAAACATTTCTGTGACCTGCATTTATGCAATTATAATTTATGAAAGTTTTTTTTTTTCTTTTTTTAAAAGGGCCGCCTAAATCTTTGCACCGAAACTGCGTAATCAAAGAAATAATTTAGAATAATTCTTGAAACAAATATAAGAAGATTTTCATCCTCGAATATATTTTGTGCGAATGTTCAAAATATTAGCTTTAGATTCCATGACAAATGTATGAATGAAAAAGAAGCCATTCCTGTGTGTTAATGTCACGAATTGATTTAATAAGCAGTGACAGTATCGATTTTTCAGCAGGAATGACGCGACTCTGAAACATTGACTTAAAGGTTGATAAATTTGATCGAAATTAAGGAAAACATTTATTGTTGCCTCTAGACATTAATTTCAAAAGAAATATCGAGAGAAAATTTAAGAGATACCTGATATTCTAGAAGTAACCTACTAAAAATATTAACATATAAATGTAATTGATGATATAGCTGTTTGTATTGTAAATCTGTACTTTTCATGGACGTGTAAAACATTTCTTTCGGACTTTATATCTTAATCCGATTACAAGAGGATTCATGTTTGTACTTTTATAATGCTGTAGAAGAATTAAATCATCTCACTTTAATGTGGCATGATTTCTTGAATTAGAACTTTACCATAAAACCCACAGAATATATTTTATTTTAAATATAATATTTAGTTTGCGCAGTTACGCAATAGTCAGTACAATTTAATAAAAAACATAAAATGTCAATTGATTTAATTGGTGTTTTTTTATGAAACACTGTTTAAATATAAAACATATAATTCATCACATCATAACTTATAAAATTTATAAAAGAATAACATGGTTCATGTAACAATTGCTTATGTCGTAATACTGTCGTCAAATAAATTCTTAAATAATCGAAATATATGTATATATATCTTTAATTCCGAGATCTAGATCAGATCAACTCACAGCAATATTTTTACACATTTCTTTGAAACGTACGGAAAACTCATAAGATTAAAATAGTTTATAAATTACTAAAATGGATTCATGGGTTCTTATGGAGAATAAATGAGAAAGGTTAAAGCATATTTTTTTCTAGATAACAGCTTATATATACTATGTATATCTTTATTTTAAAATGAGATTTGAATATAGATCAGATAAAATGTCTTTAAATAAAACTTTTTAAATTCTTTGTCGAAACTGCTTTGTATAATTGATGTAACTCAGTTAATGTTACTAATAATATATAATTTATAAGTTAAAAGTTAAACTTATAAAATATTAAAATTTCGGTTTGCTGTTGAGATTGTACTTGAAAAAAAAACAGTTATTGGGAAAAAAACAAACTGGCAATATGAAAAGGAGATTTATTTCAATAAAATACGTTAACCAGTTTTGCTTAATTTAAAGAATGCGTCTCATTAATATTTGATGAATAATGTTACCGTTTAAAAAAGGCCACACAAAATAATATTTATTTATTCAATAAGAGCTATTATTTATTTAAATTTATTTATTTATTCTATGGCTTGAATGTGTACACTTTATTTAACAAATAAGTAATAGGCAGAATAAGGATTGTTGCAGACGTGCTTACTGATATCCTATTACTTTTGAAATATTCACAAGAGGTTAATATTTTTACAAATATATTTTATTATATTTTATGGGATACTGACCAGTAAATGAAGATTTTTGCACATTTTGTTTTTTTTAAATCATGATGTATTTTTTAACGTAGCGTTTCGTATTTGTATGTGTGAGCATATTTTTGTTACTCGTAATTTATTTTTAAAAAATAGGAAGCTTATATTTTATTGGGTTTGAAACTTATGGAGGTTAAAGTAAAAAGTGCAATATAATATGTCAGTGAAGGAACAGATGTTGGCATTGTGCTGTTGTCATTATAAGGGATGGACATGTGAACCAGGAATACTAATTAAGCATAATATATAGCTTCCCATTGCATGGAAGGAACTTCCTTATGACAGTCAATAGTCCTCTTGAAGCCTCATTTTTTAAGTCTTTTATTGAAATTAAAGTTCTGCCATTGTGTCTTAATATCATGCTAAAAGCAATGCACTACTTCATACATTTATCAAGTTTTTATTTCCATATTTATTGTTTATTTTAATATTTTACATTATTTTTGTCATTTTAACTATTATTATTAAAATTAGACACTGTTCATTGTTTCTTGGTGTCAAGCTAAACAAAAGGCGTATTATATACATTTATTAAATATCTGGCACAAGGTACCGTGGCTTAGTCGTTTAAACGCTGGTGTAGTAAGCAGATCAGGATTTGAAATCACGATGGCGACAAACGTTTTGAGAACAGAATTTTTAGACGTTTAGGAGCTATTAGTTTTATTTTTCTTTTTTTTATCGGAACTAATTTTTGAATTTCTTTTGATTTTTCTAATTTTTGTAATCGTGTCTTTATGTCTAAGTGTCAATCTGAAGAGAAAACAACGCTGCATTTTATAAAAAGTATACACCCTTTCACAAAAGCATTCGATTAAAAGCCAAACTTCCAACGTTGATTTCGTATTTTACGAAAAACTAACCTTAAATGGTGGAAAAGAGTCCGCGGTGTTTAATCAGCACCTCCTACATAAAGAAAGCCTAACAACACTGCTTAACAGATCTTTGGTACCATCGTTAGACCAACATTTGAGAGTTTTATTTTATGGAAAACAAAATTATTAAAAATGTCTGGTCAATTTACTCATGAATAACTATATTTTAATGATTTGAGATAAAAAATATAATTTTAGGACAAATTGTTGTTTTTAACCATGACTAATTAGATAACATGATAAGGAAATAGATTAGAATAAATAATTTTGTATGAGAAAGGTAGTTTAATTTTAATGTTTAATTTAGGATATATATTTTAGGCAAACTAGAATGTAGCGGTAACCAGTAATCATAAAAATCGCTGCTATATTCTTCGTAGAGTAATTTACGTTCTGAGGTGTTTATAAGATGCGTTATAATGAACGAATTTTTTTTTTCAACTGCAATAAATATTTTCTGAAACGAATGCAGTACAACTTTTGTTTCTCCTCTCTTATTCATCTTTTATTAAAAACATTTCTGTGTGTCATTTTATAGTGAATTTTTCTTTAAAGATATTTTTTACTCCAATAATGTTAGGAAGCTGTGATGTCTGTGCTCCACACTTGGAGGTACGTTTTTAAAATATATGTGTATCTAGTTTACCTTTTCACACAACTTTATTTTGTGAAAATAAAACTTTTAAATGCAGGATTAGTGATAAAAGCTTGGTGGTGTAGGAGTTTTAAGGCTTTCTATATCTACCCCCTATCTATGTCTCTGACAACCGTTAAATAAACCGCAAAGTACCGTCCTTTTGAAGAACTTTCGTCAAATTAACGTTTCTGCAGAGCGCAATACAAGCATTTAAATGTCCGCCACTTTCTACGCAAATAAAACTTAATTTTACCTTTCATTAACGTATTTTTCACGTTTTTTCTACTTTATTTTTTAACGTAATTTTCACGTTGTTTTTTTCTTTTTTAAGAATCAAAATTTAAATTTAAGCTGTAACTATATGTTATATTTCTTAGATTCTTAGTAAACAAAATATTAATGTGGAGTAAATATTTTTCTCGATAAAGGAGAAAATATTAATTGATCCATTAAGAAACATAATAACACTAAGCATATATAAATATGCTTACTCTACCTTGCTTGCACTCTCTGGGACAGAACCCCCAACCATCTGAATAGTAATGGACTGCTTCTCTAATCACCATACCGCATGTTACCTGTCTGAGAGTTTCTTAAGATTGAAATAAAAAAAATATTTTCGGAATCGGATTAAGAAATTTTCAAGATACTTTCAAGTGATATTAAGCGTTTCGTGACACACTTTTTTAAATCTACGGAATTAAACCTAATACCAAATCGTCCAACTGAAAATGCCAAATGCGTCCAAATGGTGCAAGTCATTTATTACAAGCTTAAAAATTATATTAATTAGAATTGTTTAATGAATTAGACATTTTATTATACAGCAAGAAATATTAAATATAAACTAATGTCTTAATTTAGCGTGCTGACAGTAAAAATTTACTCAGTCGATAAAAGAATGTAAAATAATCAAGAATTTTCATTCCTTTCACCCTCCCCTCCTCCCTCGTTGCTAGAGATATTCTATTCTAAAGAGTTCTTTTGTTGGGAAATTTGTATTTCAGGGGTAATGTGGACAGAGCAGATTATCGACATTTCTCACGAGTATGAACAGGTTTCTCGTGGGAATACCTGTGTAACCTGTTTTAAAAGTAAGGCAATGGGTGTTTGTGGTTTACAGTAGATTGACTGCACTAGGGTCCAAGGCCTATACGTGGAATGCCAGCTTCTAAAAAACATGCTGAAGATGTCACTATAATTTTCATTTTTTAAAATTTTTTTCCGCTACATTTTGTTTTTCTGGTATAGTTTTTCCTCTATGTTAATTTATAGTTAAAAGCTATAGTAATGCAATGCTTATTTTGGAATAAAAATGACAACTTCAGAAATAAAAATTGCTTTATTAATTGCGAAATTTACTTATTTCATAGCAAGATGTAAGAATTCTGAAAATGGTAGATTTTTATATTCTAAATTCGACATTCAAAATTGCTAATTTCACGAATACAAATTTTAAAAATTGCATTTACGAGAAAAAAAAAATATTGTATACATCATTATTTATCAATGTTTTGACGCTTATGTATGATTAATTAAGAAATGATATAATAAATTTTTAAAAATCGACATTTTATAACGCTATGCAATTTTTACATGCTAACTCATTTTTATAAAGTTTACTTTTTAAAATTTCGAGTATTTTAAGACCGTCACTGAAGCAATGTTTTTTATAAATTGTTTAGGGTTAAAAATTAAAATAAAATCGTTAATTCAACTTAACCGTTACGATTACAAAAAAAAAGGAATCCCAAGAAGCAGAATCCAGTTAAAATAACACCAAAATATCGAGCTTTTTATATATTTTATCGAAAAAAAAATGTCTAATTAACGTTTCTCCGCAGAGTATTTTAAGCGTTAAAATATGTCTTCAAATAAGGCTTGTCCGAAGCGCATTTTATACGTTAAAATGCTTCGTCAAATTAACGTTTGTCGGAAGCGCATTTTAAACGTAAAACGTGTTACATCAAAAGCCATGTATGCCAATAAATATCAAAGTATGCCATAAGCGCATATTAAAAGTTTATTTTGCGTTAAATATGCGGATTTCAAACGCTGCCAATTTTCGATCTTAGTAGGAAAATCTAAACATATTTTAAACGGAAAAAAGACGTTTACAATTAACGTTTTGTCTGAAGCGCCATAAATTAACGTTATTTTAACGATCGATGTTGCCTGTTTAGGAGGCGTTGAAATGGTTCCATGTTTCAGACATGTAATAGTGCTGGCGCTATTGTATTTTGTGAGCACCTTATTTGTTACAAAGCCTTTAGAAGTGATACTGAAAGCTTCAATGGAGAACTGCAGGCTGTTTTTATTACCTTGAAAAGAGTTATACTCTTAAAACGAAAATTCAGTGATGTAGTTAAGCTTACAGATTCCAAGGGTGTACTTCATGCAATCTTTAATAAAAAAGTCTAATTCTATACGACTGTTTGACTGAAGTTCTCTTTTTAAATAACTTAATAATTTTGCGGTGCTGTAGTGTGTTCCCTCCCACTGTGGACTGGAAGGCAATGGAAGAGCTGATTACCTCGCAAATAAAGGTACTACTGTTCACAGGCACCAAATCTTCCTTTGACTAAGATGTATTGTTTACAAAAAGTGGTGAACTATAAACCCGGAATTGTTTCAGCTATGAGCTTATGCAGTTTCGTGTTTTATATCGATTTATACAATTTTAAATATGACGGAGCATACAAAAAAACAATTGCTAGTATAATTTTTTTTTCTTATAAGCGCCTTAATTTATTTACTGAATTCGTGAGTTAATTAAGCACTAGCTACGGACATAAAAAACGCCACTGTCGTACGGAACTTCGCAAAATTTGTCTACTAATCTCAAAACTACGAAGGGCATCATGCAACACCCTTACCTTGATACGCACCAGAAAGCAAAGTTCAACATCTGCTGACTTGTCGCCTACTTGATTTTACATACTATTTCGCTTATTTTATTCCGGTGGTGAATGGCTATTATAAAAACCAGATTTCAGCATAAATACAACGAAGAATTTTTAGTTTTTTAGAAATACATCAAAGGAGTTAGATAAGGAAGGATCTTCTTGATAGTTTTAGATAAAGTAGTGTCACTAAATATTTAACTATGTGAATTCGAACCCTGCACATATATACATATTTTCAAGTGTACCTACGAGGGAAACTTTAGTACGTATTGGTAACCAATATTCATTTGGTTACCAATACGTACTAAGGTTTCCCTCGTACGTATTGGTAACAAAAGAACGTAACAAGAAAAATGACTTCTACATTCTTCTTTGAGTAATTTACATTTTCAGATATTCATAAAGTATCATGTAATGAAGACGTTTGTATTAAATTAAATAGATATATAAATACACTGTCTACCAATAAGTATTTGGACACCTGTGATAGAAAAGAAAAACTAACTTTATTCAAAATCAATCGTTGGTAGAGCCTCCACGAGAGGCAATTACAGCGTGAACCCTCCGGGGCATACGTTCCACAAGTCTTTGTATTACAGCTAGTGGTATTGCATAGCTGCCGGAAGATTTCTCACCACTATCCTCAAACAGTTTTATTTTACAATAAAATTTTGGACTTGTTATAAACTCAGTTTCGTAAGTAAAAATTGGTGGTGGAAAATCTTCCGGAAAAACCGGAAGAGTTGGCAGCTGTGCTGTGCTCTTGCACTCGGCTTGGCCTAGTAGACCTAAAAGTTCCTTCACCGATTTTGGACGGGTAGTGCACCCCTTAATTGGGCGATCTAACTCGTCCCAGATAATCTCGATAGGGTTCAGGTCTGGGCTCTGGGCAGGCCAGTCCATTCGATGAACTCCATTGGCACCATACCAAGCCTTGGTTAAACTCGAAACATGACAACTGGCATTGTCGTCCTGAAAATAACAGGGGTCCAACCACTGCCACCTAGATACAGAAAGCCTGAGCGCTGAAGCTTTGACGTCGTCATTAGGCCTTCGAGTAATGACGTCACCACACTTTCACTCTCATAAAGTAAAACAATTTCAGATTTCTGGTGAAGGCTACAAATATTAAAAAGTATCTTAGGTGAAAGATAAAAATTAAAATACGTTCGTGACACAAAACAATTCATTGTGATTTACTCCCTTCTTACATTATATAATTAATTACAGTTAAAAACTGCTCTTTTTTGTAATATTAATTTTTCTATGTCAATTCATTAAAATGTTGTTATGAGAGAGTAAATTCACCAGAAATTTCGAATAGTTTTACTTTATGAAATTTAATCTGTGATGACGTCACCTTTAGAAGGCCAATTGATGACGTAGAGGGCTGGTGACGTAGCAGTGGTTAGGCTTTCTACTCTAGGAGGCAGTGGTCCAACCCGTAAAACTGCCACAACCTAGGAAGCACATTGTCATCCAAAATAGTGCAGTAGGCATTGGCGTTGATCTTACCATGAATGTGGACAAGGGTCCTAGTCCATACCAGGAGAAACAGCCGAGACCATAATTCCACCACCTCCGAACTTGACTGTTGGCAGAGTGCATTCTGGCAGGAGACGTTCTCCAGGCAGACGCCAGACCCAGACCTTGCCATCCGAACGGTAAAGGGTGAACCTTGATTCGTCGCTCCAAAGAATCCGTTTCCACAGATCCAATTTCGATGTGCTTTGTACCACATTAACCGATCAGCGCGGTTGGACTTCGTGATCAAAGGCTTATGGGCAGCAGCACGACATTGAAAACCAAGCACATGTGCTTCCTTAGGGATGGTATTCATTGAAACAATACTCCCGGATGCCTGTTGAAACTCCTCGCGGATGAGGCTATCGTTTGGGTGCAGTTCTTCCGAATTTCTCTGGCAGCACTCGTCGGTCTCTATCTCCCAGCTTCGTTGGTCTGCCGACTCGGGGCAATTTTCGACAATCACCGCTCACCTTCCACTTAATGACATAGGCCACTGTCGATTTTTGGTACTTCAGATCACTAAATATGCCCCTTAAGGATCGGCCACATTTGTGATACCGAATAATTATACCTTTCTCGAAATCAGAGAGCTCCGAACTGCATGGCATCTTGCATGCGACTAATGCCGATGCTGTTCCTTCACGATATATACCGGTGGACGCCGTGACGTACCCCAGGACCTCAGATATCGTCATTTGCATAGGTGTCTAAATACTTATTGGTAGACAGTGTATATTCTATAACATAATAAATCAAAAGCCTGCTGAAATACCAAAATGCTAAACTGCGTAGTTGATTACAAAGGAAATTCGCTTTCGGAAACTGCAACTACTACGCAGCCCATAGCAGTTTCGTTCTAAATTTATGGTCAGTCCCTGCTGTTTAGTCGCCTTTGCATTTTCGAACCAAAACCTCTTTCTGCCCAGATGCCTTGATGATATGGGTTCGCCCAATTATTGCAAGTTGCAAGGTCACGTGACAAGACCTCTACAGAGTGATAAAAAGCTTGACTCATCACCCACAGACAAATGGAAAGGTCGAGAGGAGTAACAAATCTATTGTAACTAGACTAAGATGTAAAGTAAATAACGCATGAAGTAAAATTCCTTGAACTACTTTATTAAATGAAGTAATTAATGAATACAATAATACTCCACATTCTGTAACGCAGTTTACTCCGGCATACGTATTTTTGGGAAATTAAGTGAGAGTTATGAAGTTTGACTAAATCTCTATTTTTTTCTCTTATGAAGGCATTTAAGTAGAACCGCAAGGTCCTTTATTGCCTGATGTACGGATAAATAAGATTTGGTTGAAAAGTTTCTTTTGTTGTGACTCGTGACCTTTGAATTTTTTAAAGTAGCAATCATTAGTTTTAAGGCCTTGGATTAAATAACACGAACTTCTAGAATTCTATGTTGATATCAAATATTTTATATCCTAGGAATGTGTTTACATTTTCAAGAATCGTTCAAAAATCTTAATCATTATTCAATAATAAGAATAAAAATAATTTGTATATTGAAATTTTATATTGGTACAAATAATCCAGTAATTCACCCTGAATTTTTATTCTGTTCTTTGTTAGTCGAGGGTTATAGCATATCTAAACCTTAACGTACATGCGTGAACAGCGTTCCCACTTGAACGTTTCTATAATTTTATTCTTTAGTGTTGTTTGTATTGTTGTTTATGTTTTCATTTAATAACTAGTATAGTTTGTGTTATTGATTGCTATGCCAATATTTCAAGATTTTACCTCTAAAAGACAATAGTTTTATCTTGAGAGGTACCAGAGAAACACTGATAAGTGATCATGTTTGTGGGTTATTTTCAAGAAAGAGCACCATTATCACAGAAAGCGTTTCCCCAGCCATTTAAAGAGTTAGTAGGAATTAATGATTGTTTTCACATAACTAAAGTCATAATTCATCTGGAAAATTCAAGCTGTATATCGAAGAGTGAAAACTTTTAGAATTTCAAATTCCTATTTATTAAAAAAAATGATGCCCAACATCACTTGACTTCGCATTAAGTGATTAAACATTGCGTTCTGTCTATTAAAAAATATACGTGTGCTTAATTTTCTTTTTTTTTTTTTTGGATCTGAGAATTAGACTCCCGACTTGGACAATTCTAATACTGCTACTCAATGATACTGAGAGTTCGTAATTTCTTTCGTTCTTGAAACCTCTGTCCTGTCACCCCCTCTAAATTTAGTTTTGGAAGTCATCCCAAGTAGATATAAATTGTGCTACTGCTTTTTTTTTTTAACTTCAGTTGCCATAGGTGCTGAAAAAATGTAGAAAACCCTGATAATGCTGAAAGATATTTTTGGGATGACCAGTCCTTAACCCCCCATTTTCGTTTTTTGTAAAAACTTCCACAGGTATGACAAATGTCCCTTTTCCTTTTTCACATCTTCTCCTTTACAAGATGTCATTTTTGGACTGTCATATCCTGTTGGAAGAATAATTTGGTCCACTACACGGCCACAGCTCTTCATCCCTATTCTTCTAGGTGCACAATAGGTTGGACCCTAACAACTTTTTTTTTTTTTTACACAAACAACTCCACACTCCTATCTGCTTAAGATTAGAGGTTAGAAAGAATCTCGAAATTTAGGGTCACACACATACAAACAGGTACCTGAACAACAAAAAACATGTTGATTCCCAAAAAGAAACTAGATCAGTTTATTTGAATAATGAATGACACAATTTGACTAGAATAACTTAAAAGAGAAATAAATAAACGAAATAGAAAGAATACTGAGAGTTAAGTTTAAAAAAAGAGACTTATTTAAAAGAAATTAGGGAAAAAATGTTGAAATCGAGGCGTTAAAAGTTTTGAAATAGCTGAATATAGGATGCGTAGAATTTCTTTTATGACATTTTTTCGAACTCATAATATTGAAAAATGTGACGAAGACTGAATAATTTGTGATTTTTACTATTGAGAAAGTCGGTGCTCATTTAGTAAGTGTTTTCTATGTTTACCTTTTACTGTAATTTGAGTAATTTTTTTAAGTCAATATGTTTATTAAAATGTACTGTATGTGAAACTTTATAGCGAAAAACAATACTTATTTTATAGTGTTCTACGTTATACAGGAAATAATTTTTTCTTGAGATTTTTGAGGACATTGAAGACACTGGCATTTTTTTATACAAAAAATTTTCTAACTATTGAAATAGTCTATTGAAATAGAAACTGCACACAAGGAGACTATGTTACACCACAGTGAATTAAATTTCAAAAAGTTTGATTTTTGTGTTATTTTTCAGCTGCTTATTTTTGTGTATTTACAATAATTAGTCCAGTAAATTCGCAATGTACATTTAACCCTTTTAAGACGGGCAAATGATTTTTCAACCAAGCCGTAAAACACCTTAAAGGACGATCATGGTTCATATTTCGACCAAGTAATTGCACAAAAAGCAGCTTCAACTAAGAGTCACTGAAATGGGAGAAATCATGTTTAATATGTTCAAGTCCTTCTGAAACAGCACGGCAAAAATTTCCCCTCCGGGAAGAGGTTAATTTTGATTGTAGTATATTACGCTTTACCACGTGACCTTCTAATTTTTTTTCTTTCTCTCAAAAATTATCTTTTGGCATTTTCCATAGTTTCAGCTACGCTCTTTCATCGCTGTTCTGAGTGATTCTGCCCCGCAATGCAGGCATTGGTGGTCAGTCTCTTCTCGGACGCGGGGATTATCTATGACATACTGATTCAAAAGCCCGCTAAAATCCCAAATTGCTAAACTGCGTAGTTGATAACAAAAGCAATTCACTTTCGAAAACCGCAACTACTACACAGTCCCTGGCAGTTCCGTTCTAAATTTATGGTCAGTCCCCGCTGTTTAGTGACATTTGCATTTTCGAACCAAAATCTCTTACTGCCCAGATAGCTTGCTGATATCGGTTCGCCCAATCATTGCATATTGCAAATTCATGTGACAAGACCTCTAGAGAGTGATAAAAAGCTTGACTCATCTGAGAGACAGGATGATTGCGTAGCCTCTCTTGCCTATAGAAACGTCGATAGTAAAATTGTGTAAAATCGCAAGAATCTCTTTCTCTGGGCCCGACTACGAGTTCCAGCAGCGGGCGGCCGGAGAAGGCTCTACGCCAGGGACCAACCCAGTCGAGCCGCCTTTGATCCCGAACCCGACGATGATACTACGCCTGCTCTGCCCAACATCACCCCACACTTAGCCCGACTACGGAAAACCACTCCAACGTCGTATTTATTACACACATATATATGTATATATATATACATATATATATATATATATATATATATATATATATATATATATAGAGAGAGAGAGAGAGAGAGAGAGAGAGATAGAGAGAGAGAGAGAGAGAGAGAGAGAGAGTGAGAGAGAGAGTGAGAGAGAGAGGATCACTGGTATTCTTTTTCTTTTCTTTATAGCAATATCAGACGTACTATTAGTTACTTTTATGATAATAGTAATGCATAGTCGTAGTTAGATGTATACCTATTTCAGTATTATATATCTAACGTATCATGCAATTCCTAACATTTTTTTAATTAATTTTATTTTATCTTTATTTATTTATTTATTTATTTTGATTATTTAATTTTTGTCATTATTTAACTTTCAAATTTTGGCATCAGGTGTTTTTCCTCATCTTTTGGCAGCAGTATGAACATTCATCACACTGTCTTGAAGATATGACTGCATGCCTCTTGCTTCCGGTCATCTCGCCTTCATTTTTGTTTTTTGATAATACTATAGCTATTCGTGGGGCCTGATATATACTATTCGTGGGGCCTGATGAGTATAGCCGATGCTTACTACCATTGTTTTATTCCTTAGAATTCCATTTCATTTTTGATTTTTAACTCTGTTTGGATTTTCCATTTATTGGATATATCTACTTGAGCCTTTTTTTTAATACGATTTTATGTTTATTGAATATATTGGACAACCATAACTGCAGATGAATGGTACCTTGATCCGCAATTTTAGCTATTTGAATATATATATACAGCAAACTAAATCAAACGTCCGCTGAAATCCCAAAACTGCTAAATTACGTAGTTGAGAACAAACGAAATTCGCTTTCGAAGACCCCAACTACTACACAGTCCCTAGCAGTTTCTTTCTAAATTTTGGTCAGACCCCGTTATTTAGTATGTCGGGCGATCGAACCAAAAGTTTGCGGCTCAGCTATGGGTTCGCCCAATCCTTGCAGGTTGCAAGGTCACGTGACAAGACCTCAACCGAGTTTATAAAAAGCTTGACGCATCTGGAGGGACGGATTATTGCGTGACCTCTCTTGCCTGAAAAACCTGTAAGAAATGGTACAGTAAAATGCAATTCACAGAACTAGCTTCAACAGCCGTTTAAACGAGAGTATACCGGGGTTGCCTCCTTCTGTGACCCGGGAATTTGAAAGGTCATCTCCGAGACGTCCTGCTTGGTGCTAAAAGCCCGAGTTCCGACCGAGCCCCTCCTGCCTGTCGCATAGAAACTTTGTCCGCGACGTCTATTTCCACCCGGGCTAACTACAGTTCACGATATCACCCTTCCTGTAACGGTGATCTTATATATATAAATTCTTGCTCACCTTAAAAAACAACTACTTTGTAAATTTAGATAACTAAAAATATAAAACTAAGCAATCAAATAACAGAGCTACAGAATAACCTTATCGTTACTTATGTTGATAAGTCTAGCAATAACTATGCTATAATATGTAAGCAGTTATATCACTGTCTCTTACCTTCATCCATTAACAATAATCCAAATTTCAGTCTAACATCTATCTCTGAGATAACATTTAACAAAAAGATCTTAGCTTTCCACAAGTTACTTAAAATCAAGCATGACAATCTAAAATATCCCTACTTAGTGCTAATACCCAAGTTTCATAAAACACCACTAAAATTCAGAACTGTTACTATAGGATGTAACACTTATAATAATGTAGCAAGCAAAATATTACTAAAAATACTTACTTCTATGCATGATCTGTACATAAAATCTAACACTTCTTCTGTATCTATAGGTAATAGCTATGAACTAAAAAATAAGATTAATGCTCTACACGATGTAATTAATATATCAACTTTTGATTTTAAAGACTTATTCAATAGTATACCACTAGACGACTTATACAATATAATATTGAATCTATTTATACATAGTAATAATAATATAACCCTGCCTTCTTACATAGATACTATGTATTTCGAAAATCTTTTAAAGTTCATAGTCTATAATAACTACATTCTACATAATAATAAATTATATAAGCAAGTTATAGGAATACCACAAGGTGGTTCTAATTCCAGTTACTTAGCAGACCTATATTTATATAATTATGAAAAAAATTACAATAATCCTTCTCTTATAATATATAGGTACATAGATGACATAATAACAATAGCTACTGACAATACTTATAGTGATACTGACCACCTACCCATAGCTTACCATTCAGCCTTAGAACTAATAAAAAATCCGAATGATAATAGAATAATTAATTTTTTAGACTTACAAATTAGAATTAATGATGATAAGAGTCTATCCTTTAATATCTATATAAATAAAATTAGACTTTTGTCTGTACATTTCTTGGAATTCAAAAATTTTGCGATTTCTATCCGTTTCAAGCACCCGGGAATCCGATGCGACCCTCAAAAAAAAGTTTGTCTGTCTGTCATTCTGTCGTTCTGTCATTCTGTCCGTGACGCTTTTTCTGTTTAAGCATCACGTAAAAACGGCTGAAGCGAATGATATGAAATTGGGTGTCATGATAGGTGGTCACTCAACTTAAAACATAGGCGTCGAATTTTTAAATATTTTCATTAGATTTTCAGATTTTGCGAAAATCGTTTCAAACGGCGTAAATTTGTGTTCGCACATCACGTAATAACTGCAAAAGCGAAAAAATTTTATTTCGTGAAATGATAGGTGGTTACTCACCTTAAACTATAAGCATCCAATTTTAAAAAATCGATCCGATTTCGAGATTTTGCGAAAATCGTTTAAAACTGAGTGAATCTTTGTTCCCGCATTACGTAATAACGACTAAAGCGAATATGAAATTTGGTCACATGATAGATGGTTGCTCAACATAAACTATATGTATCCAATTTTTTAAACATTTTCATTAGATTTTGAGATTTTGTGAAAATTCTCTCAAAATACGTTTATATTTCTTCAAACATCACGTAATAACAACTAATACGAATGATACGAAATTTAGTGATATGATAGGTAGTTGCTAATCTTAATTTATAGGCGTTGAATTTTTAAAATATTTTGATTACATTTGGAGATTTTGCGAAAATCGTTTTAAAATGCTGAAATTTTGTTCCAGCATCACGAAATAAAGACTGCAGGGAATGAAACGAAATTGGGTGACATGATAGGTTGTCACTCAACTTAAATTCTAGGCTTCCAATTTTTCAAAGATTTTGATTAGATTTTGAGATTTTGCGAAAATTATTTCTATATTCGTAAATATTCGTTCGCGCATCAAATAATTACGACTAAAACGAATGAAATGATATTACTTAGTGACTCTCTAACCTGTAATATTTTAACAATACATAAAAATTATAACTTCGCTTTCTTTACTTTGGCAACATACTCCATCCATTCTGTGTACTCCTACAATGCTGACGAAAGTTCTTGCTTTTTGGAAATTTGCATTCACTAACCCGTCAAGGACGGGTACTTCAGCTAGTATATAATAAAAGAAATGACTTTAATTTTCAGTTTAATTCTTTCACTCATTTCACTTCATGTATGCACACTTCTGTGTTTAGAAATATTATCTCTAATCATAAGTATAGGATAGAGTCTCTATGTACCAATAGTTTTAAGGTCCAGTAACTTAACTGACCTATATAAAACTGCTATAAAATATAATTATCCAAGTAAATTTCTAACTTCCATTTTATATCCTCTATGTAATCAAAAAAACTGTATGTCCTAATCAGAATATTGGTTGGTGAGGATGGGATTGGTTGTTGGTTCTTTCTATATTTAAAAAAAAAAAAAAAAACATAAAATATATATATCTATATATTTTATTTCAAAAAAAAATTCTATAGTTAAGAATAGTTGATTACTGGTACTTTTTCCTTTTTTATGTGAGTCTGTAACCAATGAAGCCATACAGAGTACTGTTCTACCTAAATATTTTACAATAATCTTAGCATAAATAGCAATTAATAAATGTGTATAATTAATATCAATATCATTACTGTTAAAATTATTTCTACAGTTTTTCTCCTTTTCCACAACTTCAACTAAGTACTTCTGAGCTACTGCAGCTAGTACTACGTTAAACATGGGCTAGCTATACTAGTGTTATATTTATTTTATTATTTATTCATTTAATTATTACCATTTTTATTCTTTTTATTTATTCATTTAATTATTACTTTTTATTTATTCCTTTCCTTTCCATACTTCCAAAGTATTATTAATATATCATTTCTTTTACACTCCATGGCATTACTTGTCTATTGATGGCATTAAGTCTTCTCTGATGGCAACATGCACTAATACTGCCTCCATTACTGAGCTTTGATCTTCTTGTCGGTCCACTTCCTCGTTGTTTATATCTAATAGCTACGGTCGCGCCCCCAAGTTACAAAAGGACCCTAATTTTGGTCAGGTAACTTGCAGAAACGTAGCTATTGTTTTTTTAGGTTAAATTGAAATGTGTGTGCGGTGGCGCCTGATGATAGAGCACACCATTTCAATATCCATTCCATTTTCCGTCAATTTGAGGTTACATGTGATTAGGCTTAAAAAGCCCACCAGTTCTAATTTGGCGCTTTATATCCAATTTATCCACTCTTTCATTGCCTTAAAAGGCTATATTTAAAAACTTATCCGGTATAAGCTCGTTAATTGGCACCATGTGCTACCTAATTTTTTTATTTTTATATTTCTTTCACTTTATCAATGGATTATCTTGGGATTCCACTTCACGTAAGTAAGCTATTATATATTATATATATATACAGAGCTGCCAAGTCTCCGGCTTTTTTCGGGAGATTTTCCACCACAATTTTTAGACAGTTTTATTTTGGATTAAATATTTGGACTTATTTTAAACATAAATTTGTAAGTAAGAATTAGTGGTGGGAAATCTCCCGAAAAAAGCCGGAGACTTGACAGCTATGCATATATATATATATGTATATATATATGTATGTATATATGTATGTATATATGTATGTATATATATATATATATATGTATATATATATATATATATATATATATATATATATATTATATATATATATATGTATGTATATATATATATATGAATGTATATAGATATATATATATATATATATATATATGTATGTATATAGATATATATATATATATGTATGTATATATGTATATATGTATGTATATATATATATATATATATATATATATATATATATATATATATATATATATATATATATATATTCTCAAACGAATGTAGCATAACTTTTGCAGTTGTTTTCAAAAGCTGCAGTTTTTATCAAAATTTATGTGTTAAATTTTTAGCTTAATATTATACATATTATCCTAAAAAGAGAGAATACAAAAAAATTTAAAAAAAGGTATTAATTCTCCCACCAATGTTTGTATTATTATTTTATCACAAAAACAATCCTCTAAATTTTGGAAAACTGGAAAGTCTAAGTTCCTTCCCTCTCCTTTTGGAGAAGTTCCTGAAAATAAACTTACGTCTTTTTACAATTCATCATTAAACATTTTAAATCAAATGAGCAGGGACAAATTGGAAAATTATTTTGACAACATTTCTGACAAAATATTGATATGTATGATTATATTATAAAGAAATTCTAATTTTTTGAAGCCCGGATGTCTAAGCCTCCCCCCCATTTAGCGATTTCCCTTAAATTTAGTTTGTAGTTTAAATTTTAATATTCTACTTAAAATATTAGTTTTATTTGTTGTATTTTTTTCAATAATAGATTAAATAATTTATTATCCAAACTACGTTTATAAGCATGTGTAATTGGTAGCAGATCTAAATAAATGTAAATTTCGATAAAAGTTAATTTCATTCTTGACATTTTTCGAAAGACAGGCATTTTAAACTATTTTATTCAGTTTTGTTATTTAGAAAGCTTTAGCATTTAGTTTTGCGACTGTTGTTTGTTTAAAGGTATTACGTTATAGGTATGTATATAATCTGTTTTTTTTTTCAATGAAACGGTGTTGGATTTATGCATTTTTGTTACCACAGAGTTGCCGGCTGGTCCGGGATATAATTAACTACTTTTTGTAAACAATGATTTTTCATAAAAACTTTTACAGGTGGTTTTCAGCCCATACGTTTAGCTTCGAAGTTTCCCGATAATTCAAGACAAACATTTCTTTTTTAAGAAAGCGATTAGTTATATTCCGGACCAGTTGGAAACTCTCTTACCTTTGCAGGTCCTTGGATAGCGAAGGAGTAGTTAAAATGTTAAAAATACCTAGTTCAGCCATTTTTGGTAACGTATCACCAATTTCGACGACAAAAAATAAGTTGACAAATAGTGAATCCAAATTGACAATATCTTATGTATTTGGCGAGAAATTTCAAAACCCAACAGTTTATTGGATTCACGAGGGAGAAACGGAGAAGAAACGGATTTAGTACTTGCTTCCGTTGCCGGTAGATGGCCAGTCGGCGTTAATTTGGGGAAGAGAGGCCATTCTCGTTTCAGATTTCGTCCTTGATGGGAGTTTTTACGTTTGCCGAAGAAGCAGACATTCATTACATGTACGGCCGTGCAAATGGAGACAGCAGAGCTGCGCGAAGAATGTATCGTGAGCACTATCGTGACAGACGAATACCGGATCACAGAATATTTCAGAGAAGAGGTTCATTTCACATTACGAGACACGGCGCCCGTCCTCGAACAACTGTACGCACTGCAACAGTTGAAGGAAGAATCTTGCAAATCGCGGCTGCTGTACCCGAATCTAGTATAAGAGCTGTTGTAAAGACCGTAGGTATGAGTAAACACACTGATTCGAGAGTGTTACGCGATAATCATCTACACTCTTTCCATTATCAACGTGTACATGCTTTGAAACCAGAAGACTATCTTCTGCGCAGGAATTTCTGAAACTCAACTGTTTATTGGATTACCTGGGAATATTAATTATTGTCGATGCAGTTGTCTATATTAGTGTTAAGAAGGTGAAAAAAGTTGAGAAAAGTGTAGAATATGCCAGACGAAGAGTAAACACAATTTTAGTAGCCGATTTTAATACAGATTTTAAATCCAGATAAGTGCTTTAAGAAACAAACCAACTGCCATGGAGAGATGTACGGAATCACCAAATAAAATGCTGTAATCGCAATTGGTCTTCGACTCATTTCTTCCAGAGACGGCCGTTATGGCCCAAGAATTTTCACCGAGCGCTCCAGGTGTTTACGGGCCAGCGGCGACCGACCAGGAGGCCTAAACATCCTTGCCTGCCTCCCTCGGGACCACGACTACAAACTTTCCCGCAGCCGCCTTATGCTACACACACATATATATATATATATATATATATGTGTAGGTGTGTGATCGATAATTACGTCCATAATAGTATGGTGATTGCTATAGTATAGTATAGTGATAGTGATTGTTATAGTATAGTATAGTGATAGTGATAGTTATAGTATAGTGATTGCCAACAAACCAAGTCATTTCAAATTATTTTCCATCGACATTTGTCCACCCATAATCATTTTCTGTTGGTGACATGTTAATCATAGTATTATTGTGTGCATTCCTCCACAAGCATGCAGTATACTTCGTTCGAAATAAGTGCTGCCGTAGCTCTGATTAGCAAGGAGGCAAGCAACAAGCATCGTAATTACGGATGTTCAATGAGAAGTGCTGCGACGGATCTGACACTTTGAAGGTCTTATGAAAGATTTCTATTCTTGCTAGGTTGACATCAGCTAATTTTTTCAAGCCATACAAGTAACACATAGAAGATTGTAAAATATCAAAAGAATCTTCTGTATTATGATCCTCTGAGCCTACATTTGCAAATGTCTTCCGAAAAACATTTGAACCCATAAAAATTTGAAGAGGGTTTTTTTGCCTCGTCTGTAAAGTGCCGGATTGTAATCGCTTCCTGTTAGCGCGTATAGAGCTGGTAACGTTAGCGAAATTATTGGGACGAGCTTAGCATAGAGAGCAGATACGTCAATATAACTTCATACATTGTTAACTCCAAGATCCATCCATATTTTAACCGATGCTTGGAGATGTTCCATATTGACCAGCATGATGACAGTAATATCTATGTCTGAAGTTCTGATTGTAACTGTGGAATCGTCTTTTATTTGACTTGCCAAAAATACAATTTCTGTATCTGCTTCTTCATGATCAGGACATAAGAGTTCATGGTCGATTGTTCAGGTAATTTTAATATCGGTTATTGAATATATATAACACATATCATGATTAAGGGCGAGATTCAAGTGAAACGCGGGCGATCGAGTTCGAATCGAACATTTTTCAGTCCACAGTTGGAACGTTTTGGCAGAATGCTTCCAATGAACAAACCTATCGCGCTGTCATGTGATCAAAACACGATTGGTTTGTTTTAGTTGAATAAGAAACATTGATATATTTCGAGGTCGACGTGGAAAACGTTCGAATTGTGCTTCACTTGAATCTCGTCCTTAGACATATCGTTTTGTT
Source organism: Cheiracanthium punctorium (assembly GCA_038373885.1). Lineage (NCBI taxonomy): Eukaryota > Metazoa > Arthropoda > Arachnida > Araneae > Cheiracanthiidae > Cheiracanthium > Cheiracanthium punctorium. The sequence continues at coordinate 28,218 of JAWZYV010012475.1, forward strand.
ACTAATAATAGTAGCCATCTCCTGATCAGCTCAATGATGAATTAAAAACTTGACAAAAACTTCTTCCAATTTGATATTTTTCAATTCTTTCTGAAATTTTTTTTCTTGTTTATTGAGGACCAGGCATGTAGAACTCCTTGTCATCTACACTAACTCGCAGAGCGTGCTCCTTATTGATTGAGCTATCTTTGCACGCTCTAATTTTCATTGACGACTTTTATTGCTTTGGCTCGTATTTTTATTACTTCGGCTTGTGAAAATCGGCAGATTATATTTTTTTCGTGATTATTGCATTATTTTCTTCAAAATAAAAAATTCAACTGCGCTCGAAAATGTCAAGACAGACCTTTTTTTTTTTTTTTTTTTGCAAATTTGTAACCCTCCCACTCCCTTTCGTTACACTCAAATCGTCAGATTTTCTGAATGTGCACTTTTTAGCTAGTAATTAACCCACCTTATCTTAATCTGACGCGCTTCAGTATTTCTGACGATCAATTTCTTTTTACTAATCTGATGAGCTGCCCTAGACGCACGGCCCTACATTTAGAACTTATATATGGTGAAGGTACTCAACCAATGCAAGGTATCCCCCCTATGTTCATCTGCCGCACTCGAGTAAATCCCCAAAAACACATTGGGCTCCCGTACTAATAGATACATTTCGTAAAAATAGCATAAATGAATTCAGAAGACCTCAATACGTGTAAATACACCAAAATCACGAAGTCGAATTACAATACATTCCTTACATGGTACATGTTCGGAAAATAATAATGAAATCTTCAAAATTTTAAAGACGACTTAAGTACATTTTCTAAACCTGTGCCATTCCAAACTCTCAACGTTGACAGCTTTATTGTTCAATATCGATATTAGAATATCCTTTCGAAGCGATTGCTTAAATGTTCACAACCAGAAAATGAAGAAATATTTATATATTTTTAAATAATGCTTTTCTTGCTGGGGCATGGGCTCTGTTTGACGTAGATGTTAGAATGCTCACGCTGATGCTATCAGTTAATGGTAGCATGACTATCATATGTAGAAATCCTCGATAGAATTGAATAATTTTTTTTTTCTGATCAACGTTCTGGGTACAGAAAATCTAACCACAGCAGGTTTAGCGTCATCACAGTTTTATTTTTAGAAAGTAAAGCTCTTTAAAACTTCTTGAGAATGCGACAAATATTATAAATTATCTTAAGTTACAAATAAAAAGTAAAACACCCTTCTGGTACAAAATTCATTACCATCTATTTCTGTATCATATTATATAAAAGTAAAAAATATGCTTAAAAATTGCCTTTTAAAATGAAATTACATTTTTTTCTTAAATCATTGAAATTATCCGTGCTTGATTCACCAGATATTTTAAATAGTTTTACTATGTGAAAATGAAACTGTGCTTCCGATGTTCAAGTGAAAGTGGTAATGTAAGATCTGCAGACGTTCGGCTTCCTACATTTAGACATTTACATTGCTGCCAATCTTTATGTAATATGCAGTTTCTCTACACAGCATGTGTTTTTTGTTTTCTAATGGCGACTACATAGGGCAACAGAGGTCTATACAAAAAAGAAAGGAACAGAAAAAAAAAAAATCTGGAGTGGCTCCATTCGACTTTCCGAACACTTGATACCAAGCGTTTAGATAAATTTTAATCAACACAATCGAATCTAGTGTTCAGGCACTAGTGCGCTTAAAATGATTTGAGTGTATAGGCCGCAATGTATAAGAATACTTTCTTGTAGCCCTGCAAAAACACTAAACAGCTTACATTCGCTAAAATTTAAGCAGTATAAAGGACAATGACCTGTAATATGCGTACGGAATTTGATGTCAATCAAATGCACCATTTAGACACTAGCTCACATTCAAAGATTTGCGCGCTTTAACCGTAATATATGAGAATTACTTCTTGCAAGTCTTTGAACAAACTATTAGCTCTACACATACAAAAATCTATGCAGATCATGAGACAGTTACCTATGCTAGTGCACTTCCAGAATTTCCGTCCACATGCCGTAAAGCAAAACAATTCTTTTTTGAAGCCCTGTAAAAAATCTATTAATCCTATACATACCAAAATCAGGCACTAGTGCGCTTAAAATGATTTGAGTGTATGGGCCGCAATTTATAAGAATACTTTCTTGTAGCCCTGCAGAAACACTGAACAGCTTACATTCGCTAAAATTTAAGCAGTATGTACGACAATGACCTTTAATATGAGTACAGAATTTGATGCCAATCAAATGCACCATTTAGACACTAGCTCACTTTCAATGATTTGCGCGCTTAAACCGTAATACATGAGAATTACTTCTTGCAAGTCTTTGAACAAACTATCAGCTCTACACATACAAAAATCTATGCAGATCATGAGACTGTTACCTATGCTAGCGCACTTCCAGAATTTCCGTCCACATGCCGTAATGCAAAACAATTCTTTTTTGAAGCCCTGTAAAAAATCTATTAATCCTATACATACCAAAATCAATACCGGCCTTGTGACAGTGGTCTATAACATTATACCAAGTTGAAGCTCAATCGAATGCATCGTTTAAACGCTAGAGCACTTTCAAGAATTTCTCCCCATAGGCCATAATGTAAAAGGAATCTTTGTCGTAGCCCTGTAGAAAAACTATAAGTCCTATACACATCAAAATCAATACCGGTCTTACGATGGTGGTTTATAACATATGTACCCAATTTGAGCTCAATAGAATGCCCCGTTTAGGAGCCATCGTGTTCCCTCACATACACAAAAACACACATACATAGACACACACATACATGCATACATCTCGTAAATATAGCATAAATGAATTCAGAAAACCTCAAAACGTGTAAACACACCAAAATCTTGAAGTCGAATTTTTTCATGAGTACAATATTTTTCTTTCACGGTACATGTTCGTAAAGTAATAATAAATGTCTTCAAATATTTAAATATGACTTCAGTATACATTTTTTAACCGTGTGCCTTTCCAAACTCTCAACGTTGATGGCTATATTGTTCAATATCGACATTAGAAAATCATTTCGAAGCGATTGCTTAAATGTCTGCAATCAGAAAATGAAGAAATATGTATATATATAGATATATATTTTTGAATAATGCTTATCTTGTTGGGGCACGCGTACCGATTTAATAGTAGCACGGAATACTCATGCTCATGTTATCGGTTAAGGGTAGCATGACTCTAATAAGTAGAAAGCCGTGTGAGAATAGAATAATATTTTTTTCGGATCAACGTTCTAGGTAAGAAAAATTAATAACAGCAGCTTTAGCTTCATCACAGTTTTATTTTTAGAAAGTAAAGCTATTTAGAACTTCTGGCGAATGCGACAAATATTAGGAATTATCTTAAGTTACAAATAAAATGTAACACACCCTCTGGTACAAAAATTCATTACCATCTATTTATGTATCATGTTATATAAAAGTAAAAATTATATTTAAAATTACCTCTTATAATAAAATTGCGTTTTTTTAAAACTTCAATCATTGAAATTGTTTGTGCGTGAGAAAATTCACCAGATATTCTAAATAGTTTTACTCTGTGAAAATGTAACTGTGCGTCCGATTTGCTTTCATACTTTGCCAGTTTCTCATTTGCCATTCTATTGAATCCATAGGCAATGTGTGAAATACTATATAGATAGTATATGTATTATATTATATTATTATTAAAATTTGTAAACTGTTACTTATTTTATTATTATGAATATTTAAATCAACACTAGTTGTCTTCATTTTATTACTTGAAAAAATTAAAATATAAAAACGCATTCCAACAATTTAAAATAAATGACACTAAGTATGTACAATAAATATATTTCCATTGCAGGCTTTTGAAATCTTTTTCAAATTTTTACTGACAAAAAAAAATCCTTAGTGACTCACTCGACTTTCCGCACACTTACGATTAAGATCATTGCCAAGCATTTAAATAAACGATAGCGCACTTTCAAGAATTTCTCCCCATAGGACATAATGTAAAAGAAATGTTTGTCGTATACCTGTAAAAAAACTATCAGTCCTATACAAACCAAAATCAATACTAGTCTTGCGACGGTGGTTTATAACATATATACCCGATTTGAGCTCAATCGAATGTTCAATCGATAAGTGCATCTTACAACAATATTTTTTAAGATGATTTCTTTGAAACGTACTCAAAGGCTGTAAGATTAAAAGAACTTATAAATTACTAGCGTTAATTCATGATTTTACTGGAGAATGCTAGAAAGGATAACACACAATTACCTATATAAAAGGCTTTATATATTATGCAGCGCGTTCATTTTTAAATGATGTTTGAATATAGATGAGATAAAACGACTATCAGTAAAACTTTCATAAATTCTTTATTCAAATTGTATTATATAATTCATGTAACCCAGTAAACTTTTTAATTTATCTCATAAGATATTAAAATTTCCGTTGTGTGTTCAGATTGTTTCAGTTCTTTAGTGAAAAAAAAAAACTAGTAAGACAGAAAAGAGGTTTATTTCAACAAGTTAACCGTTCTTGGTGAGTTTAAAGAAAGCTTTTCATTAGTATATGATAGCTTTTTAGCTGCTAACTTCTACGTAATATAATTAACAACTTTTGTAAAACAGGATTTTTCGGCTTAAATTACAGTAAAATAGTCGGGTCAGACGGGCAAGCAAGTTTTGAGTTTGAAAAAAACGTTTATTAAAATATACTGTTTAGAAAAAATGGTTAGTTATTTTCCGGAGCATTTGGCAGCTATGAAAGCTTTAATGTTTCCGTTAAAGGCAGCATAAAGAAACTTTATATTAAAAAAGAGAAATTATTTAAGTTTTTTTATTTAGTCTATGAATTGAATGTGTTTACTTTCATCTTAATTGCTCAATAGGTAAGCATCCAATTGACATGTTCCAGATACCTCATTAATCCTGCCCCTCTTGATTGGATGGATAGAAAAACACAAACTCGAGGTACCCGGGCGTACAGTCCACTCATATGTGATCTTTGGCGTGCAGTAGCTGCAGATATCGCCTTACTGATGGACGCTGTAACCATGGATGTTCCACGTCTGGAGGTCGCTCTCCGATTCTGCTTGGCTAAAATAGCAATATATCGATCTCCCGCGGGGGTTGTAATCCTTGGGTGACCGGCTACGGACCTTCGGACAACTGTCTGTGTGGTTTGGAATTATTTCCATAAACACAAAATTACAGAATGATGAACGCCGAAGAAAAAAGCACAATCTGTGATCGACTGTCCTGCTTCAATACGCCCCAGAGCACGCCAGCGCTCTGAATCTTCCATTCGACTTCTGGAAGTCATAGAAACTCGTATGTCTTGAAAACAAATTGTACGAAAGTTTTCAACACCTTCTATCAGCACTTATAATCAACTTCTGTAACCCTTCATAAAGCTGGCATCTTATAAGACTGCCCTTTTTGCATATTTCTTGACATGAAAGTGCTATTGGCTGTTACCTAGCATGTCTGCATACTTCCATCTACCTCTGCAGCGAATTGCATCCTCTTAAATTCTGATTGGCTTCTGGAAATTAGCATTTTCCTCTCCGTGCTTAACTTTTGCAAGTGAGTGTATATATATATATGTGTGTATGTATATGGGAAAAAAATGAACTTTGTCTTTTTGTTTATCTCACCCTGTCATTTTGTGCCACTACGCATAATGATTGTGATGCAGATCATCACATATCTATTTTTAATTATCAAATACAAAATAGTTAATTATTTCTAACTATTTAATCTGTGTTCAGAATTTATTCTTTGAACTTTCGATCCGGAATTTCTTCGCTTCGCCTGTAAAGTATTTTTTTTAACTTGTGTAAAAATTTGGTAATGTATACTTATATTTAAAAGTCGCGCAGAGGCGCATTCAAATTTCGTAAAATTGAAAAAAAATGCGCAAGGATGCGTTATTAATTATAAAATATAATGTATATTTTTGTAATTAAAAAAGAAAATATACAATAAGGAAATAATGAAAAACAAATGAAATACAGAAAAAACATGACATATAAATCAAATGCATAAAAATTTGCAAAACATATGAAATACACAACATATTTAATCACTCATTCATTAGGTGTGAAATTACTTTTTAGGAGAATTTTTATTGCAACCTCGGTACTTTTTTTGGATGTTCCTGAACCACTTGAAGAAGACACTGTTTCTGTTCTTAGTTCTTAGCGATAGTATTTAGCAAATGCTTATGTAAGGGTCTCGTCACGCTCTGCGTTGTTGTTCACAACTCTCGGTTTATTTGCGAGCATTTATTTATTTATTTATTTTCTGTTTTGAAGCCTCGCTCGTAGTAAAGTTCCCAATGCTCAGGATCAATTCGCAGGAATTCCTTTTCGGTATAAAATAGGCTAAAAACGATGTCTGTGTTTTTCATCAGACAACTGTATGTCTTACTCATCAATTCGACAATTGCTTTTGCAGTCCTGCACGTTCCAGTGGTTCATCCCTCCAATCTTGTTCATGAGGCGCTTTTACCGTCTTCCGTTTTTACTTCACTGAAATACCCGAATCAAAGAATAGTGCTACGATATGTTCACTGAGATACTAAAGATGTCGTGTCTGTTTGTTATCCTTAGCTGGTATTTCGGGGTTTTTCAATTTGTATACTACAAGGCGCCGAAGAAGCTTGAAATCATTTCTCGGTGCTTGCACAGGAAGGTGTGCTGTAACACAAGCTCTCGAATATTCCTTCACAATAAAGATACAGATGTCCCGAATATCGATGTCCCCGTTTACTCGTTCTGCAAATTTGAAATGGTTACGAAACATCCACTACTTGAAGCTATGAAGGATCTTTGATATCCTTCTGGCATGATGGATAACTCCTGGAGCACAAAAGAGTACACCACAACAAGTGTTCCGCTCAGAAAATTTATAACAAGCTTTATCATCTCCTTGTAATCTTCTCTTCCATGGGTCTTCAAAAGTTGGCTTTTGAGTAAATTCCATCACCGATTGCACATCGCTCTGAATGGCTGCCATCACCTCAAAGTTTCTCACTCCAGGCTCAAACTTAGAGTGATCTATTGTTGACCATAACTTCTGAAATAGTGTAAAAAGCAGCTCAGAAGGTCAACTGGATGTTGATGACCGCATGCATTGCATGAATACGGCAGAAGGCAGCATTTCTTGAATATGGTGCCAGGAAACCAAACACAAAAGTCATTTTCTAGCTTTTGTTTCGATGCCAAATATGCTCCAATATTACTGGTTGCCGCATCGAAGCACATACCCCGTACAGAGATGCCAAGACACCAGCTTTTTCCGGCAGATTTCCCACCACAATTTTTAGAGAGTTTTATTTTCGATTAAACATTTGGACTTATTTTAAGCATAAATTTGTAACTAAAAATTAGTGGTGGGAAATCTCCCGAAAAAAGCCGGAGACTTGGCAGCTCTGCCGGTGTAAGCTCACAATTTTCTAGTACTTCCTCACTGATATTTGCCACACAATTCCTGTCCCTCACTGTAATTTAGGAGCACCCAACAGTTGCTCTTCAATGTTTGGTCCTGATGCTATTACTGGTAGGTGATCCTCCTTTGCTTTTTCAGACAAATTTTTAATTAGTTTTCCATACCAGTGCACTATCAATTGGACGACAGACATATATTGAAATAATTGTTGTATCTTAATATGGATGTACTAATAGCTAGTTCGGAGCGGATACTTTGCCTTTGAAGATTGACTAAGTGAAAAATCTTCCAAGTTTTGACAGATACTTTTTACAGTAACAGATACTATGAAAGTGGCTTTTCTGTAACTTATATTAGCACATCTAGAATGGAAGCTATATTTGCTGTAATAGCTAAGGGCATAAAATTTTTGGTGTTCGCCACTGGGCTGGGAATAAGATTGCGCTCACAATGCACGGTTGCAAAGAAAACCAGGACAAAAGAGAAAATCTTATTTCTTTTACAGATCTTCCATTGTTTATTTTCTAGAGTCGTTAAAAATTTTAAATTATACTCTTTTGAATTTCGTATTATTTCGGGTTATGATATTATACACTATTCATCATCTATCTATTTAGCCAATTTTCAACAGAATTCGATTGTGCTGCGAGACCTCTAAATATTATTCGATTAAACTGAAATTTTGTATACATCATATTTATGAATAATGTAAAAATCGTGCAGGCTGAGAACAAAGATATTCGAAAAACAAGATTTTTGAAGAACTCTAGTTACTGGAAACTCGATGTATTTCTGATAAGACCTGAAATGGGAGCCAAAATGCTACAATTTCAACCCCCTATTTGAATGACCGAATATCAATGGTTAATTTGATTCTTAAACTTTTATTGAAAAACACAAAATTTTAAATTCAACTGCAAATTAAAAAAGAAATCTAGTAATTAAATGGGCTTCATTTTAATATGTCTTCGCAGTTTTCACTCTAAGGTAACGTTATCATGAAAACTTACAAAAATATTTCAAAATATGAATTTCAATGTTTTATATCTATTATTTTACATAATTACTTTTAAAAAATATTGCTCTGAAGCATTTGACTGTCCAGCAGACTATCATAAAGAATAATTGAAATTTCTTTTGTTTTTTTAGTTAAGATTATTTTGCACTTTTAGGAATAAAAAATAACGCATAAAGAAAGCGCTTTTTTTATAACGGTTTTATTGGAAACACACACCATTCATTCCTATTTTCTAGGAGACCATTAGTTTGGTTATGATTATAATACAACATTTCTTCCTATTTATAGTACTTCTAACGTAAGCACTTATTACATTTGAAAACAGAAAAATAACGGCGTAATTTCACGGATTCGTAATAAAGTTTAACCTGCAACTTGTGCAGTCCCCCCCATCTATAATGTTTAATAACGCCAATTCCCTAAGGCTTTTCGTAGTGCATTATTGCTGATGACTTTAACCCTTAAACGCATTACGGAGAAAAAAAAATTAAAATTGATATATGATTGCTTGTCATTTATAACACAAATCAGTAGTAATTGATTTCGATGGTATATTAATTAGATAATCTTAGAGCAAGTTAAGGTTATAATACATTTACTACTAACATAATATCGTTTTGCAAGGAATCACAATTGTTGTAAAGAGAGATAATACAGTTTAATCGGTGTATAACGCAAATGGCGATAATTCGTAACTAATTTTGGTTTGAATGTATTTTATTTTACTTAGTAAAGTATTGAAAAAGTAAAGTATTAGAAAGTATTGAAAGGAGGGAACATTAAACGCGTAGTGAAATATAATATTTCCTATTCCCAAGGGAAAAAAAAGAAAATAAATAAATAAATTAGTACTAGGCATACTAAAAAATGCGTGGAATATCTAATGTATATATTAGAAATTACTTTCAAAGAAACCTTTTTTTTACAGAATGCCGAAAAAAATGTGATTTCGTCAAATATGTTATTATTATGTTATTCATGCATTATTATACGGACCAAACAAAATGATAGAAACGAAAGCATAAATAAGTGGAATGATAGCACTAAAGATGATTACCGTGATGCTCGTGTCATAGGCTTTTCTCTGAAAACGGCCAAATGTACTTAACTAGCACTTTAAAACGTACTATGAATTCGAGCCCTTTCATTTACATTTTGCCTCACAATGACGTAGTGGTTGTGCCACTAGAAATGGTAGACGGGCGAAGTGTGAGGTTCCCGGGTTCGGGTCCCATCGCGCGTCCGTCGACCTAACCGTTCGGAGTTTTCCGTGGTTTTCTCCGAAACTTAGCGTAAATACGGGTTAGGACCCCTTAGACCCCCACGGAGGGCACCCCACCCATAGGCCTAGAGCCCATGCGTAGCTAATCGGCCTTAATCCCACAACACACAACACAACACATTGATTTACATTTTAATGCAACCAATGATTATTTTGCATCATTTCTGAAACGTGATTGCAAAAAGTTCAATGTGACGCTAGAAATATGACAGGAGATTTTTTATAGAAGACAAAGATTGCTTTTCTCCGAAACAAGTTAACAATACAAACAAAATCTCAAAACTATCTAAAGAACGATTTTCAATTAAATAGTTATTGGAAGATATCAACCTCTATTCTTTAAAAATCAGGATATAAGAGATTACCAAAATTTAAATAATTTTAAAGTATTTAAATATAGTTGTAGATAAGCGAAAAATAAGAGTAAACAGATTTTTTTATTATTTATTTTAAAGAAGAGTTAGGTGCATTAAGCGGGTGTATTACGGACTATAAATCAAGTAATTTCTAACTATTTTCTACATGTACATTTAGCCTGTCTTATGCACAGAGAAAACACTTGCAACGCATTTTGAACGAACTGGATCGTTTTTCAATTAATATGAATTTAATATTGAGGAGTTTTATGCATGGTGAGGTAGATAGGCAATTCATAAATACACACACACACACACTTAAATATATATATATATATACATACATAGCTGCCAACTATTCCGGAATATCACTAACCACTTTTTGCGAACAGTATATTTCAATAAGCATTTCTTCAAAACAGTAACCAATCGCGCCAAGTTCAATCTTTCTGTTATACTTTAAGCCCAACCCTCCTGTTAAAAAAAGTGGTTAGTGATAATCTGGAATAGTTGGCAGCTATGTACATATATAAGTAGTTGCACCAATTATTTGTCGTTTTTTTTTTTTTAGCATGCGCCTGTTCTTTTTGCGATGAAATTTGTAATGTAAATGTAAGGGTAAGCTCTAAGTGCATTCTTTTGAGAATAGCTTTCTTGGTAAGTTTAACATAAAGTGCCTTCATTATTTAATATTCTTACGAAAATCTCTGAATGTAAATTAAGTCATGAAGAATGATGGAGTGATTTTTAAGATAATTGATTACCGCTGCTTTCGATGATTTCTATTGCAGACTCATTTGGACATCATATGTTTGTATGTGGTTCGAATATACAACGTCATTTTTTTGCTAGTTTACCTAAAATTATCCAAAAATGTATCCTTAATTTAACTTTGTTGAATGATTAAAAAACATTTTTGTCATTTTTTTCTTCTATGCATTTCGGAAATATCAATTGTACAAAGATCAGTCATTACCGGAATAGTTTAAGCGCAAAAATACGTATAGAAATAACAGTTTTCCATCTGATTGATCATCCGTAATCAGTCTGGCAAGTATCAAGTTGAGGGTGTTACAGAATGCCCTTCAAATATCTACGATTGTAAGCTCGATTTATGTCGTGCTTCTGCGAGTACTTGGTGTAAGTGAAAGGTTTTATGAAGATTGGGCTAAATACAGGGTCGCCTTAAAAAATCTCTTCCGTGTACGGTCAACACCTCCTGGATGTAGAAAGCCTAACAACTCCTACGTCACTAAGTTTTGACGTCATCATTTGGCCTACAGTTAAATGTTTATAATAAAGTATAAAAAGTTTCTGGTGAATTTACTCATGAATAGCAATATTTTTAATAAGTTGAGATAAAAAATATAATTTTCTATCAAATGGCAGTTTTTAACCATGACTAATTAAATAACATGGTAAGGAAATAGATGCGAATGAACAATTTTGTATGAAAAAGGTATTTTAATTTTAATTTTTAAGATATTTTCTAATATTTGTAGCATTCACCAGAAATTTTAAATAGTTTTACTTTGTGAAAGTAAACCTGTGATGACGTCATTAATTGAAGGCCTACCGATGACGTCAAAGTTTCAGTTGTTAGGCTTTCTATATGTAGGAGGTGTTGGTACGTTCTCTAGATGCCGGTCTGCTCAAGTGATCGGATGAAACTTCAGAAATAGTTACTCAGAGGTTTGGGCTTGAGATTCCGTGAACGGCAACAAAGTAACGCTCACGGGAATGGTGGCAGTACAGAAACTCAAAATTTTTCAAATGGCAAAGTTATTATTTTCCGGAGCAAAATGTTCAGCGTATGTGCAAAATATAACACCTTTGGAACGGTATGTGTATCACAAAAAATGGAGATGCTTTGCGCACAAATACAGCTGTGTGAACGGCCAATAAAAACCAAGATTGATGCAGAAGGAGGAAATTTGCATATCCCCACTGAAAATGATCTTAAGATTCTCTTAAAAATAAAAAAAGCTGAAAATCTTAAGTTATTTGGCTCGTTCGATTTTTAAGAGTTTCTTCATTATATATTCTTACGATATTCTTAAGAATTTTAAGGCCAAATAACTTAAAATTTATTTAGGTATTATTCTACAAATATTCTTGGGCCAAATAAGATTTTCTAGAGCAATATTATTATTATTTTAAAGATTGTAGTTTTAAGCTAAACAATTCCCATTTCGGACAGTTCATTTTTAAAATGCTGCATTTCACTTTAGATATTCAGATTTATTAAAATGTTTTATAATACTTTTTAATTTTACATTAGACTTGAAAACTGAAATATACAATTTTGGTTATATCAGTGGCGAGAACTCTGCTACACAATTTAAGACCCTATTTGCAATTTGAGCGATTCTAAATAGCTCCTCCAGGTTACATAATTTGATGTTTTTCACGAGACAGAACCATGAAGGATTGAAGTATTTAGATTGACACAGCTTTGATATTTTCCACTACGGCGAGATGTAATATTTTGCGGCGCTAAATACGCCAATCTGATAAAAATTATGCTTAAAAAATATGGAGAGGTGTTTTAATTCCAACCATTATAAATATTATTTATCGTTTATGATAAAACAAAAATTGCAAAGAATCATGAAAGAGAAGAAAAATCACAATTGGTTTCAAATATCTAAGCTGTTTCTTTAAACTGAGCATTAAAGCGGGATAAACGAAGATCGGTAATATTTAATAAGTAATAGATAGTATAAGTAATAGGTAGTATTTGTAGATTTGTTACGTTAATGAATTAGTGCACAGTGTACCACGTTAATAAATATTTCGTGAAATTAAATAACATTTTCGCAACTAATACACGTTTATCGTTTATTACAGTGCATAGCACACCTTGTACAGAGACATTCTAAAAATTTTGGAGTATTTGACAAACGTAGTTTTTTTTTAATTTAGGTACCAAAATTATGTAACTTTTTCGAAATACCCGCTGATTACTTGGGGACTTTACACTGTAGGTAGGAACAAATAATAGGATATACCCCCTCCCCTTAAAACTAAAAAAACAAAGCTTCTTTCTAGAAAGTTTGTGGAATAATCAGGCTCTAGTTGAAAGTGTTTGTTTAGTGTTAGTAGCAGTTTGTTAACAAGCTGAAGATTTAAAAAAAATATTTACAAATAATTTCAAAGAAAAATAATATTTTAAGAAAATTCTTCTCAGATTTACTATATTTTAGAAATTTCCGTATATATCTGAACATTTTTAAATGGTTATCAGCAAACCTTGACAGTAATGAATTGTGCATACATTTTAACCTGTTATTAGTAATTTTTTAACTTTAGGATACCATTCCAAGCATAAATATTCAGATTTTCGTTATATGAAAAATAATTTTCCAAAAATTTATAAATAGTTGTATAAATAGCCTCCCGCTGTTGCCCTTGTTTATAGCTTGTTGTTATCACTTATATGCGGCATGTGGGTAAACAGTACAGCGCAAAAATCTTTTAAATTATATTTTTAAAAATTACGGTTTAAGTACGCTAAAGTACGTAACACACACACGAACATCATACTATTGCTAAATATTCATTTTTCTCGAATGGGAGAAGATCTCTAGAACCCCCCCCCCAAAAAAAAAAAAAAATTCAGGTGACCAAAGGGGCATTTTACGCAGGAAAAAATCACCCTGTCTACCACCATTTGAAAGAAGACTAATGGGATGTAATGGTGTGCACATGTCTGTAAATAAACCTAGAAGTATCGGATAACCATTTGTTTTCAATCTTACGTTTTCCACGTCTGGAATTAATTAAAAATAACATGTCTTGGAAATAATCTTTGTAGGTAAACAAACAAAGTCTGTTGTATTACAAATATGTTGGCCAAATTGACAGCACTCTTCTAGTTTTTGAGACCTAATATTTGATCCCGTGTTTTGTTAGTTTCTTTTACTTTCATCTCAAAACCATTGCAAGGATATTTTTGTATTGGAGGTTATACCAATATATTAACATCTGCGTACGGTGTACATATATTTTTTAAGAACTAGATTTTTTCAGAAATAACTTGAATTTTGTATGGTTCCTCAAACCTAAATTATGGCTTGAAGTCTATCAATTTAATCATATTTTCAACCTTTGCAGAGAGTAAGTCAATATTTAGATTATTTTCATCACTTGCATTTATGCAGATCTGAATCCCTATGCAGTAAGTGCACAATGAAACAAAGTATGCAGATAGATGAATGTTCTATGCCTGTTTTTATTATACCAGGCGTTTCAAAATAGATGTTATTTGCAGCGATTATCTATTAAACCGTAAGTGATAGAAACATACTTTCAATTAGAAAAGTTAGTCAAATTAAGAGTAGCTTTCAGATGTGGCAATTATTTTACTAGGAGCTGTATACATATTAAAATACGAAATTTAATTTTTATATGGTTCCTCATTTCCTATCACTTATATTTAGAAAAATGTTTCTCTTCGTCTAAGAAAATTAATTTTAAAGAATCCTGTGTCTCTAAGTGAAACAGTTAGCGAGCTAGAAAAAGTCTGCACTTTTTTTGCAAAAAAGTATAGATTGTACACAAAAAGTGCATAAAAAGTGCCCATTTTTGAATACTTTGAAAAGTATGCACTTTTTGTGCAAATTATCTGCAGTTTTTCTGCATACAAACAAGTGCACATTCTATGTTTTCAAATATTGTGCACATCTTTTGCATAAAATAAAAGCATAACTCTGTAGTTTGCAAAAATTGGAAAAGTATGCACTTTTTGTGCAAATTATCTGCAGTTTTTATACATACAAAAAGTGCACATTCTATGTTCTCAAATACTTTGCACATTTTTTGCTATAAAATAAAAGCAATTCTGTGTTTGCAAAAATTTTGATAATTTTATTCGCAAAAAATTTACATATTTCAATTTTAAATGTACTTTTTTATGGATGTGAAAATTTATATATTTCAAATTTTCATTATTTCTGTCTATTAAAATTCTGTAAAATTTTTCCAAGTATGTACATATTAACATTGAACTTTGTGAAAATCCAAATGTCATATTTGTAAACACAGCGCTCGGAGAGGTTTCACTGTAGCACTAACGAAAACGTAAACACTTTAAATATCAATTTAAAATTCACATTAAAATCATAAAACATTGCAAACATTCGTTAAAAAAAAGCACTTACCTTTATTTTTTTTTAATTAACCGCTCAGAAATGTCCCTAACATATACCTGATCTGCGAACAAAAATGTACGCACTCGCACTTTGAAACAATTTTTGGAATATCTCAAAATCTAATGAATTTTTTAAAAATGTAGTTCAAGATTAGTGACCACCTATCATGTCACCAAATTTTATTTCATTCGCTTCAGCCAATTTTAGGTGATGTGCGAATAAAAAAAAGCGTCACGCACAGAATGACAGAACGACAAACTTTCTTTTTTTTTTGACGGTCGTACTCGGGTTCCAAAAGCTTAAAATGCATAGAAATCGCTTTAAAAAAAAAAAAAAAAACGTTGAGAAGTGTACTGGTAAAGTCTAGTTTTATTTATTTAAATACATAAATGTAACAACAATGACTTCAAACTTAAGACACATCATTCTGAGTCAACTCCAGTATAGTGGTTAGAATGCTCGCTTGCCAAACGTGGGGTCCCCGGTTCGAACCCAAACCTCGGAAGATTGAAAATGGAGCAAGTTCTTATGTATGTTTATAGATGGCAGCACTGAAATGGAGAGGAAGGGCGAAAAGTCGTTCGACCACGCCCTCTAGATTTTTCCGTCTAGGTCCCCGGAGTGCACTTTTTGTGCACAATTTAGTTTGCACTTTTTATGCACAATTTAATTCGCACTTTTTATGCACAAGCAGAGATGCCAAATACGCTCGGATTTTGTGCACTTTTTTTTTGCACTTTTTGTGCAAACTTTTTCTAGCTGGGTATGTAATTTGAAAATCTTGGCATTTGTCACCAAGCACTAAGGTAGATGCCTCAAAAGTGAGAAATATGTAATTACTTTTTAACTGACGTTAACATATGTTAATACTCACTCGATAGACACAGTTGACTCCTCAAATCCTAATTTAGCTAGAATTTTCCTATAAAGTATGTTTGACAGATTTTAGGGAAAATTACCACAGCAAAGTAATCTACGCCATTATTTTGTCATTCTAGTTTACACTTTAAGATCCCTTCTCCAGAAGTGAGTGAAGTAATTAGTGAATGAACCCCTTAAAAGTCTAAATTATCACTAATTTCATAAAACAGTACCGCTAATTTTAGGTAAAACTGTACCTGTTAATTTGACACATTTGAACTCGTTTAATTGCTTTCCCAACAATGGTATTTTATTTTCTATCAACTCATAGTAGGAAAGATTTTTTCAACTGAAAACTGATGCCAACACAGTGAAGTGGTGTAAGTCATCAATTTCAAAATTGATTTTCTCGCTAACTATTTCTTTCTTATTTTTCATTAATTTTCTTCGACAAAGGACAGCATTTTTCTAAGTGATAAGAAAGAGGGACCGAATAAAACTTAAATTTCTTATTTTAATATACCCCCAGTTAAAAAAAAAATTCCATATCTGAAATCTACAGGACATTTGACTAGCTTTTTTAATTGAAAGTATGTTTCTATCACGTTAGGTTTAAAAGATAATCACTGTAACATCTATTTTCAAACAGCCGGTATATTTTGATTAATTTGGGAGAAAAAATAAAATTGTTGATTCTGTGTTAAATTGTTTAGAAAAGCTTTAGTATATAATCTCTGTGTCAATCTTTCCTCCCTCTCTTTTCAATATGGACTTTCTTTTTTTAATGTTAAATAGCATGTCTGTCAAAAGAGCATTTATTTAATTATGGATCATTAGAAATTTATTTTATAAATATCGTAGCTTCATTGACTATTTGGAAGCTATTAACATCATTTCCATGGATGTTCTAGAGCGGATAGATTCATAGTTTCTCACAACTCTCAGTATTACGCTTTAAGAAAGGCCATTCCCCTCTTTTAACAGCAAGCTTAAAAAACGAATGACATACTACATACAGATTTCACTAGCACGTACGAAGTCGCTTGATTGTATTTCGAACTTTAAACCCGATAAAATCACCACCATTAAAATCTCATCAAAGGGATTTTAGTTTATGTATGTGTGTTATGTGTAACGTTCTGTGTATAAATGTACAGCAACGCATTCATGCATTTTTTTCGTTTGGTATTTTCGCCCCCCCCCCAAAAAAAATGCATGCGATTGGGCCTCTTCAGATAGAAGTCCGGCCATTCAGCACCATTCTTTGTATGATGCGGAATCCCAACTTCTTTAACCGTGCAAAACCATTCCTGGTACAGTTATAACGATCCAAAACTTGGCCTATTGCATCGACTGCATCCATGTTCGTGCAAACGTGAGTAGTACCGCCAAGTCAGTACAACACAGCTGCTAACGTGCATAGTTTATTCGAAAAAAAAATTAACCACTATCTTTTCACTATCGGTGTAGTCTTATAATCCAAGTTTTTACATGCAGAAAGCGGCGCTAGGAAAGAGCGTAATGAAATCTTCCGGAAAACACGCAGAAATTGGCAGCTATGGTATCTACAGAAATCTGAGATTTTTGAGTGCGCTAGAAAACGTGGTTTGATACGCAAAGGTTTAAGCATTTCAGATAAACATTCAAAACTAAAAAAATACCGTATAAAAATATTTATGCAGTTATCGTAAAAGAAATAATATAATATAGAATAACCGTTTAAGAGCATTTTTTTTTTTTTTTTTGAAAACGAGATATTTCTCCGATCAACTAATAGAGAGCCAGATTCCAAAGTTTGCTACAGAAATACGCTTCCTGCGATGGCACTTATTCGTCAATGATGACGTCAAATCTTGGTGACGTAGCAGTTGTAAGGCTTTCTATATCTAGGAGGTGTTGGTTGTAACAGCCCGGCTCTGCTAGATCGTCTTCCGCGGCCCACTAACATTGTAAATTGTGCTCTTAAGTAAAGATAGGCATATATATCAACTGCTCCGGAACATAATCAACCACTTTTTCTAAACAGTAGATTTTCATAAACGATTTTCAAAGTCGCAGCCACCTAGATTACCTAACTCAAAAGTTGTGCTGTATTCAAAATCGAAAACTGATGTTTTTAAGAAAGTGGTTAAATGTACACCGGAGCAGTTGGCAGCTATGCTATGCTAGGCATTATAGTTTTAGAATACGTATTCATTTCTGTTTTCTTTTGGTTGAAAATAAAATGCAGACCGTACAATTTTGAAAATTAACATGAGAGTTACATAGTTGGTTTTACCAAACGAAATACTTGTGAATTTCTGAATTCTGATTAACACACACAACAAAGACAATTATACGATACATTTATTGCCGGCAACATTTACGAATTTTAACTAGTCACCTTTTGTCGGCAGTATACACTTGAACTACTTTTTCGCAATAGCAAACAAGACCAACTCCTCCTAGATATAGAAAGCCTAACGACTCCTGGGACACCAAGCATTGGCGTCATTAGGCCTGCGTTTATAAGTTTTATTTTCAGAAAGAAAAACTATTAAAAATTTCTCGCAAATTTACCTATTAATAGCAATATTTTAATAATTTAAGATAAAAAATATAATTTTACGACAATTGGCAATTTTTAATGATGACTAATTAGATAATATCACAAGGAAATAGATCACAATGAATAATTTTCTATGAGAAAGATATTTTAATTTTAATGTTTAATTTAAGATATTTTCTAATATTTGTAGCGTTCACCCCAGAAATTTTAAATAGTTTGTGAAATTAAAACTGTGATCACGTGACAATCGTAGGCCTAGTGATGACGTCAATGCTTGATGACGTAGGTGTTGTAAGGATTTCTGTATCTGGAAGGCGTTGGCAAGACCAATACCTCCTAGATGAAGAAAGCCTAACAACTCCTACGTCACCAAGCTTTGACGTCATCATTCGGCCTACATATAAAATTTTGATTATAACAAAATAAAGTTATTAAAAATTTCTGGTGAATTTACCCATGATTGGCAATATTTTAATAATTTGGGATAAAAAATATAATTTTACGACAAATGGCAGTTTTTAACCATAACTAATTAGATAATGTGATAAGGAAATAGATCATACTGAATAATTTTGTATGAGAAAAATATTTTAATTTTCATGTTTAATATAAGATATTTTCTAATATTTGTAGTAGTTACCAGAAATTTGTAATAGTTTTATTTTGTGAAAATAAAACTTTTAAATGTAGGCCAAATGATGACGTCAAAGGTTGGTGACGTAGGTGTTGTAAAGCTTTCTGTATGTAGGATTCGTTGGCAGAGCGCACGAGAGTATTTATGTTATCCAGGATTAAATTTTTTTGCTTACGAAGTGCGACGTATTATATTCTGAAAAATCTGGTCGCGGAACGTATACGAATGCTTGACAACGATTCTGACAGAAAACAAATATTGAGTGCAACTTATTTCAATGCATAATTTTTTGTGAGAGTTATTTTTTGTTTTATGCATTTTCTTTTTATTCTCCACACCCTAAATCCATATTTACCAAATAAAAATCTCATTCTGAGGTACACATCAACGAATTATACTAACAATTTCAATTAATGGAGTTTTATAAAAGAAACAGAATGAACTATTTTGGAGGAGAAACCACTGAGACAGTTTAATAAACGCTGTAACTGAAAAATAAACTGGAGTAAATCTTTTTCAAACGACTTCTGTTAATTAGATGCTTTAGTTTTGTTATTTTCTGTATCTGCTTTTCTATTTTATAGTTATAGCCTAACTGCATAGCATTCAATTTATCTCCCTGCTTTTAAGGGGAAGAGGTAATTATAAGAGCTGTTTCATAAAATTGCGAAATATATATCTATTAAGATGTTTTTCCAAACAATGTTTGTGCTCTTTTATTCATTTGTTTCAAGATAAAAGTACATCTTAAAATAAACACCACACGTAATTTTTTTTTTATGACAGTCGAATATTCTCTAGAACCGTCTCCATATCAAACAGCTTTTTCGTGTGACGATGCATATTCGTGCAGACAATCTTACTCTAATTATTCATTTTACTAAACGTAATAATACTAAAAGCATGATTGAAATAAATTTGAAATGACATTTTCATGAAATATCCCAATTTCAATTATTATGAGTATGTGATAAAAATCAAATTTAAAAAACATCCTTTGAAAGAGTTCATTTAAATATTAATAAATCATATTTCAAACGTTAATATTATTACTTCATTGAAGTAGGGTTTGCAGTAGGGTGGATCGAAAAAATTTTTTTTTCGAAATCTTTATCTCCTGAGGTGTCAAAAGTTGTATATTGATATGAATAAGACGTGTGTAAAATTTGAATGTTCTACGACAACGTCTTGGGGTTGCGCATCGAGCTTGAAATTTAGAAATTTTTGAAAAATATGACTTCTTTAAAAAATCGTCCAAAAAAATTCTTTTCCGATTTATTAAGCTCCCGAGGTTTTGGGAGTTGAATATTGTTATGAATAACACGTATGCAAAATCTGGAGGGGTTTCGACAATTTCTAGGGATTGCACATCGAGCTTGAAATATATAAATATCTGAAAATTGTGTGTTTTTTGAAAAATTTATGTAGAAAGAAAACTTTATTTGTTAAAAATAATTTGGTCCTTTTATATGTTAAAAAAATGTTCAGAGAAGTTCATTAAATCACAAAAAATGGCTTTACGAATAGTTAATGCACACGTTATGCTGTCGTTTTGTCTAGGGCACAGTACGCAAAGTGATTTAGACAACTAGCGCCGGTTTGCCTGCCGAGTGATGGCGATGCACGTGCGTTCGGTTAAACCAGGCACGAGATATTCCGTTGTTACAGGCATTTAATTTAACGTTTCAGATAGATGGTGCTTTCAGTTTACTCTCAAAAAAGCTAAAAGGTGGCAGCCTTGCACTGCTACGATTCTGAATAGTGTGACACTGTCTGCAATAAGACACTCAACAAAATCGGTGTTCTTAGAAGAGCTGGGAATATCGAAAGAATTACCTTGTACCAAGTTACCAAACGGAGAAGACATACTCGTACTTCTATATTACTCTTTTGTACTTAAGAAGAAAAATTTCTGAATAAAGGGCAGGATCCCCCGGAAGGAGAAGTAACCTTAGTTGTGGCGATCAAAATACACGAAATTTGGATCAAGGCCAGTATCCTTACTGTGTCAATCCAAGGAATTCAAGAGATAGTTAGAAAAGGTCATGATCAAGTTCAGCAGCTAAATAAATCGTATGTTAGAGAGGAACATAAGGAATTGTTTATGAAGAAAGTGGGAAAAACTCTCCCTTACCGAGCTATTGAATATCGCACTTACAAATGTACTGACTTTTCCAAGAGCACGTGTTCTCAGAGCCTTACATACCGCACACAGTACGGGAGTCATTAGCAGACCAGAGGGAAATTAGATTTGTGACAATAGATGGAATTGTAAAGAAGAGGCGTTTATAGAAAATGAGAGAAAATTTGAAAGGTTGGAAAGAGAAATTTCGAGATTGGTGGAGAAAAAGGGTGAAAGTTCCAATATCCAGTGTATGTCTCCATCTTTAGTCATTGATTTGGAGAGCGAAAATAAGGAAAGGGAAGTACGAAAGACTGAAGAAAACGCTGAATGCCTATCTACCGCCAATTTGGGAGGTGCGTTCAAAAATGACCAAGTTAGAATAAAAATCTCAGTGCTTTCACAAATCTGCGACACAAAGCTATTACGGACTGGGCAGCAGAAACTCTGGCATCAACTTTATTTCACAACCTAGAAAGCGAAATGAATGCAGATGGAGAGAAACCTTCTCAACTGATTCTAGACCCATATAAAGTTAGAGGAAGGTTGAAATTACTCGCAGTGAAAGAAACGGAAGAAGGCTTTAAAATTTTCTTTGGATTGTTTTTGATAGGAGGTAGAACAAAACCGGATACATATAAAAATTTGTTGACGGCAATTTACACCCAAGTGTTTGTCACAAAGAACATATCTCGCTGATAATGGAACCTGGTTCAACATACTTTGGCCATATGTCGCGATCTGATTTTAAGAATTTCACTGGAAATTTGGGAGAGTTTAACACGAAATCCATTGATCTTGAGACCCTCACATGCATTGGCGGTGGTGGCGAATCATCAAATTCTGGAAAGAACAAAGGCGTCATCCGAAATCTAGAAACGCAGTTCTCTAATCTAACTAAATCTCCCCAATGTTGTAGTATTTGCCAACTTCACACCGCAGCAAACAGCCACTCCGAAATTGGCTGTCTATCCATCTATCAGATGGCGGTTTCTTGCGATCTAGATAGACTTGCGATCTAGATAGAGACAAGACATAAAATGCCACAGTTTGATTTGAAGTGGGGCTTTACATTATTCATTAAAACGCATGCTTCAATAATTGGATGCTTGGGTTGGCACGGGCAGGACTCGGATCGCAGGCAAATCAACGAGGTGGGCATCTTGGGTAATGTAGCTACGACTGTGGTTATACTAGAGAAGAGCTGCGAACGTTACTAACTATTTTTCAACGGGACTAATTCATTAAAAATATAATTTTTGCTTTCTACCCGTTTTTGACAAAAAAATGCATATATTTCAGATATTTATAGATTTCAAGCTCTTTAAATCTATAGCTTCTTAATCCTAGAAATTGTCACAGCCTATTCAGATTTTGCATACGTCTTATTAATAAAAATATACAACTTCTAAAACCTCGGGAGCTAGATAATTCGGAAAAGAATTTTTTTTGGTCGATATTTTAAAAAAGTCATATTTTTCAAAAATTTTTAAATTTCAAGCTCGATGCGCAACCCCAAGACGCTGTCGTAGAACATTCAAATTTTACACACGTCTTATTTATATCAATTTACAACTTTTAAGACACCAGGAGATAAAGATTTCGCAAAAAAAAAATTTTTTGATCCAGCCTAGTATGCAGTGTTCTCGTGTACTATCAACGCCTTCTGGTTAAAGAACGCCTAACAACTCCTACGTCATTAAGTTTTGACGTCATCATTAGACCTGCAGTTAAATGTCTTACTTTCAGAAAATAAAAGTATAAAAAGTTTCTTGTGAATTTACACATGAATAACAATATTTTAATAATTTGAGAGGGAAAATATAATTTTATGACA
Organism: Cheiracanthium punctorium; assembly: GCA_038373885.1. Classification (NCBI taxonomy): domain Eukaryota; kingdom Metazoa; phylum Arthropoda; class Arachnida; order Araneae; family Cheiracanthiidae; genus Cheiracanthium; species Cheiracanthium punctorium. The sequence continues at coordinate 51,478 of JAWZYV010012475.1, forward strand.
AATGGCAATTTTTAACCATAACTAATTAGATCATATGATAAGGAAATAGATCGGAATGAATAATTTTGAAGAGAAAGGTATTCTAATTGTAATTTTTTATTTAAAATAATTTCTAATATTTGTAGCATTCACCAGAAATTTTAAATAGTTTTACTTTGTGAAAGTAAAACTGTGATAACGTTGTCAATCGAATTTCTATTGATGACGTCAAAGTTTCAGTTGTTAGGCTTTCTATATGTAGGAGGTGTTGGTACTAGTTAACAGATAAAACAAGTCCGAAAGTTTTTTGATTCTTTTATATTACTTTTTTTATTGTACCGGGATTCAACTATTTATTAAAATACGCATTGTGACCGTTTCACTCTATTTTATAGGCAATATGTGTAGAAAAGCGATTATGCAACCCAGGCCTAGAAGTTAAAAGATGGGGGAGGTAAATGTTGCATAGTACTTGAGAGTAAGTAGAAAATGCTAAGTTAATAAACAGGGCTGCAATGTCTATCTCTTTGAAACTTAAAAGAAAATTCCAGTTGATTATCATAAAAATTTGTAAAAATATCAGCAGTATGAAATTAAATAATTTTCGTTATATCTGAAACACAGTTTTTTTTTTTTTGCGTGGACAGAAAAATTTTTAATTTATAAACAAGGATTTAGGACATTTTACCGTCTATCATTTGCCACCAGAAATATTAGTGAAATAATTCTATTATAACGTATTTGGAAAATTTAAGCGATCACATCTCCAGTAGAGTGAATAGAGAGTTTGGAGCAAAGTGGCTACACTCGCGCTAACGCTAAGTGGCATTGGACAATACAGCGCCTGCGCGCGTATGAAATCCGAAACGTGGTTTGTTAAAATACTCCGTATAGCGGATTGTATTAGCGTTAACGTAGGAAGGAGCGGTATGCAAATTTCCGATTTACGTTAATGGCGTTTGAAGTGGCACCACCATTAACGGACCGATATTTTCAATACAAGCGTTTATATTGTTCGTGGGGTTTTACATAGGCACTAGACTTTAGCCATTTTTTTATGTTTCTGGGTCACCAAAAACCGGACTGTAAGTTTGGAATTATTTTGTATGGGCGCCGTATAAAATGTTTAATTTTGTATTTATTTAGATTTAAACATCTTACTTAGTTCCGGGCAAAATCAGCCCCAATTTAGGGCTGATATATAAGTGTTCTTTACAATTTAAACGCCCCCCTTAACAATTAATACATTTAGAGATATTTTATTAATATCATCAATAATATTAGGAGTTCTATGTTTAATGCAGTTTACAGCTTCAGATAAAAAATAAAATTTCTTCAAAATTTTTAATTTGTCTTTTTATAAGAAACATGTTTCGAGCAAAACTTAATTGAATAAAATATGCAGATATTTTATTTAAAAATCTTTTCAAATAACTGCTTAAGAACACTATCTTACGTAGGTCTACTAACATCGTGGCTGACGAGAGACAGGCTGCGGTGCTGGCATTTTGGTCAACCTCGAAGAGTCATGGCAACTAGTTAGTGAAGACATCTAACTATGGCGGCTATCTCGGCCCAAGATGGCCACACTTTCTAAGTCACATGGCTGCGAGGGCTAAAGGGTGAGGAGAGCCGTAGCCAGAAATTTTTCATGGGAGGGGGGGTAGGACTACTGCAACTCACATACGTGTGTGTGATGAGGGAGTGAAGAATATACATTTTGTACTGCAGAAAATTCCTCATTGTGGTTATGACCCGCCTATCCCCCCTTGACTACGCCCACTGCCTCCTAGAAACAGAAAGCCTGAGCGCTGAAGCTTTGACGTCATCATTAAGCCTTCAAGTAATGACGTCACCACACTTTCATTCTCATAAAATAAAACTATTTCAGTTTTCTGGTGAATGCTGCAAATATTAAAAAGTATCTTAAGTGATAGATAAAAATTAAAATACATTTGTGAGACAAAACAATTCATTGTGATCTACTCCCTTATAACGTTATGTAATTAGTTACAGTTAAAAACTGCCCTTATTTGTAAAATTAAATTTTCTATCTCAATTCATTAAAATGTTATTATGAGAGAGTAAATTCACCAGAAATTTCAAATAGTTTTACTTTATGAAAATTAAACTGTGATGGCGTCACCTCTAAAAGGCCAACTGATGACGTAAAGGCTTGGTGACGTAGCAGTGGTTAGTCTTCCTACATCTAGGAGGCAGTGCTACGCCACTAGGGTGTGACCAAAAATGTCAGCACCGTGGCCTGTCTTTCTCATCAACCACGACTAACATGGCGTTAAACAAAGCTAAGTATTCAGGCCCTTTATTCTGGATGTTAGTGGCTCAATATTACCAACAAAAGAGAATGAATGAATACTGAGACATCACCTTGCTAACACATCCGCTCTTATCGACGATTTGCATTTAAAAATCATAATTTATTTCATGCACAAAGCATTTTTAATTTTGAAAGTGAAATTAGAAGGAAAAGTAACAATAACATAAAACTTACTAATTATACATTTAAAATACTATTTTAAACCTTCTGATTGCAGGAACATTGACGATAAACCTTCCACATTCGAAGTGCTGGTGATGTGCTCAGTTTTGCATGCAAATTAAAGCAAAACCATCGCTAAATTAAAGAAATAAGACCTCCTTAACTTCAACATCATTGATCCACAGAATAAGGTTTCAAGTAACGTTTCGCAGAGCTTCCAACTTCTACGGAATGTAATAAGCCACATTTTTAAAACAAGAATTTTCAGCTTCAACTACAGCAAAATTATGTCGTAGGGATGATCCTTGGGAGTGTGCATATTTAAGCTCTTAAAAACATGAAATAAACGCACTAATACCTGCAGAAAATGTCAGTCTAAAAAATCAATTTCTTACTAAAAATACATTTTTCTTCGTTAAAATACGATTATTTTAATATGTATTAACATTTAAAATAAAAATGCTAAAATAATGAAAAGATAAAGAAGAATGAAAAAAATTGACATCTAAAATGCATTTCATTAAAAAAATGATCCGAAACCAAAAAAATCATAAAATGCATAATAATACCACAAAATCTTAAAAAATACCCTAAAATATCTAAAAAATGCCCGAAAAGAGTACAGCTAAACAGCTAAAATATGCAAAAAAAATTCAAATTTCACGTAATCCAGGCTAAACTTGTTTCCGTTTTCCATCCTAAAAGATTCAGAAATACGTTTAAACAATGTTGTGGTGCTATACAGTATGAATAATAGCGCAGTTATTATGCAAGTATGCAATCATTGTTTTCTTTAGTACTTTGTGAACCACCCTTGAAACGCGATCACTTGACCTAATTTGCTGATGTCAATTAAAATCTTCTGGGTGTGGCACCTGACGAATATCCCAAAGATTATAAATTCTATTAAATTCTGTTTTAAAAATGGCTCATGGTATTTCGATTTTCAACTTATTTGACCTCTGTATATGCTGATATAGTCTGTTTTTTTTCAATGGCTCTCGAAGGTAAAAAAATTACTTCGAATGATCGCATTTCAAGCGTCATACAGAAATTACGAAAGAAAATATCTTTTCCACTCAGGCAATAAGCGTTTACATTCAAATCCATGTATAGTCCCCCAATCATCCTTGTTTAAAGATATCCATGAGATGTATGATGAAAGGCTGAAATTGGGTACATCATTTCACTAGCGTATGGGGCACATTTTGCTCATTGTTTTATTTATTTATTTATTTATTTGGTACGGGGGTCCACTTATCTCTAACAGATAAATAATTAAAGCCCGTTACCACCATTTTCAGACACCCTGTCTTCAAGCCATGCCTCCATGCTTATGCTTTCGGCCATATTTCCTCCATTTTTGTGTTTTGATAACAGGGCAGCCCCCCCCCCGTAGTTATATATTTAGCTTTCTTTCTGCTAAATAACTACGTTGAAATCCTATTACTTCGTTTGTAATTTTGGTTGTTAGTATTCGTTCGTGGGGCTCGACGAGTATAGCCGATGCTTACTACCCATAATTTTATTCCTTACAATTCCATTTCATTTTTAAATTTTACCAACCGTTCGGATATGCTATTTGATGGATATATCTACTTATGCCTTTTTGGATACGATTTTATGTTCATTGTGTATATTAGAATTACTGAACTGAAGTGTCATTGATTCCTTGATTCGTAAGTCTCTCCAGGAGAGAGAAGTGCGATTACATCAATTTATTGGACAATTTGACACATGTTTCGTTCGCAGTTGCGGCCAAAGTCAGCGAAAAGCCAGTTGCGAAAAGTTTTTCTCCCGGGCTGAGTCAGCCCTTTTTACTAACTTTTGAGGTCGTGCGAAATGACCCGTGCACATGGCAATTATTGGCCGATCCCAAATGTGGGCAGCGGTTTTTCAAGGATTGCTGTGACTTTTAAGAAACCAAATTGACTGGGCGCGGGGACCGTTTATATGATTACAAAGGAATTGCAAGGCACTGTGTAGCAGTAGTTTCAGTTTTTGAAAGCGAATTTCCTTTGTTCCTAACTGCGCAGTTTTAGAAATTTGGGATTTCAACAGGCTTTTGATTTATTATATTTTATATCTATTTATCTATCTATCTATGTATATATATATATATATATATATATATATATATATATAACACGAAAAAAGTAAACAAACTTGTAAGACAATGATGTTATAACGGATTGTTTGAAAACTAAATATAAGAGTTTGCATATTATGAAAATACCACATTAATAAGCAATAAAATTTATTCGTATCTGTCTGACCTTTTTCCTTATATCCATTCAATCAGAGATTTTTACACCTAATAAAATTAAAGCTTTTTTTTTCAAACAATGCGATTTTTAAATTCGGCAGTTTAATCTATCTAATCATACAACATTTTTTATAGGCGCGGGTGGCTTTACTGAATTAATTTTAGAAAAAATGTAATTAAAATTAATTTTATTTAATAATGTTTCCGTAAATCATATTCATTTTATTATTTAATTTCATGTTCTAAAAATATTAGTGACTAATAAATGAACTTTGTGAAGTTATTATTATATGCTTCAGAGTACCTTTACAAAATCGACAGCAAAATCAACTCTCTAGGCTAGGTGTTCCAAGTTTAAAATTATTTTCAAGTAGCAACTATCCAAACAATACCTCATCATCATTTTCTCATACATGCTTTGACAAACCTTTTAATCGTCTTGTTAAAATTTTATTTTTGGAATACATAATATTCAACTGTAAAGTCGGGTTCACCAACTAAAAAGTGGTTAAAAGAAAGAAAAATAATCAGGTTTTTCTTTAATCCTGCTACGTCGTGTTATGTTTTTTTTTTTTAATTTCAGTAATCATTTAAAACTTTTAAGAAAGGTTTACTTTATTTATTAAAAGAAAATGGAAGCACGAATTTTGTTGTGATAAAAATATTACATTAAGAAAGAAATAGGAAAATAATAAATATGCGAATATGCATAAGATTTTCGCAGCGTCATCTTAATGAAAAACTTTTAGCAATATTGAATATTGATTTTCCTACATACTTCCCATAAAAAACCCTTTCTATGTATCAAAAACAGTGCAAGTCATTATAGGAGCAAACTTCAAACATTTAAATTCCTACATGTTAGCCAGGCCACAAATCCCATCACATTTTTCCTGTATCGATTTGGTTTTGCAATTTATTTTAAAATAGATAATATTTTAACTGGATTTTATAATGGAGAACGCTTACAAATAAAATCAAGATAACACCTTTACAGTATATTGTCAGGGAGTTAAAAAAAATAGTAAAATGACTTCAACATCGGTTTTCCATGTATTTTCACATAAAGATTTTTTAATCCATTTTCCAAATAGTCAACATAAGCTATCGCCATTTGAGGAATGAATTGTCCTCACCCGTAATGTGTATTGTTGGAATGTTGCCCAGATATAGATCTGGACGGATTTATTTCTAAGCACTTAAGAGGAAATCTGACAGATTTTATATTCCTTTCTTTGTCGATAGATAATATTCTTTCTTAGCACAGTTCTTTTTTTTTTCTTGCTCATACTTTTTCTTTCCCTATTCCCTTCTGTTTTATTTATTTTCACTTTCTTTTCAACAGATTAGGTGTAGTCCAGAATTTTCACTGGCAATAAATAATTTTATGTATTCCGTTTTTACCATATTTTTTCAATTATCATGAAATATGGCATTTGACATTGTGTTAAAAGTAGACATTATTATTTTTTTTAACAATTACATTTTTTTTAGTTCTTGTTGTATTTTTGGTACATTTTAATTGTGTTTTAAATTCATTTCAGTCAATTGTTACTCTTCAGTCAGTTGGACTTTGATCTATATCAGCAATTTACATTTTGAGTAAAGAACTTGCAGACCTATGTAGTCAGCGAGAAATGTAGAATACAGTATGCAGGTGTTTCAACAAATTTTTAGGAATAACTAGTGTTATTTTTACACAAATTTTTTTTCTTATAAATCGCGGGTATTTCTGGAGTAGTGCAACTATTTCGGAAAATTTTAATATATCGAATTGCTTTAAAAATGCTCTTTTAAATTTCAATCAAAAGATATGAGTAGCGTCATGATAACATGCATTTAGACCGCCAACCAGGTATTCTTAGCAGCATATCCTAATTATCGCAACTGGAATTGCAGAGATTTACTTACATGTGTTTTAAATTTGTAGCGCTTAACAAGAAAATCAAAATTCCTTTTCTGATTTTGAAAAAATTCTGCTGTCTGCGATATTATTTCTAATGCTGCTGGATATTCCTTTTCGTATGACTGGCTCCTTGAATTGTTTACAAGTCTGCTGGATCTACATGTTTGTACAACCCGAGTAAAAACTTTAAGACCAGTAAAATATTTTGAGAGAAAGGAAAAATCTTAAACTGAAGATTAAAATATCATTTGATTGATAATTATTAGCCTTAAATTCAATTAAATATTGCAGCAAATTTAATTTTTAAATATTTTATCATCTGAAAATAATATGGAACGCACAGGTCAATATTTAAGGCTGAGTAAAAACTTTAATGCCGGCATAGAAAATAAGACAGAAAAAAAACAAAATTTTAGAAGGTTTTGCAGGATCTATTCTTTGGAATTAGTTCAAATATTCTTTGTCTTTTTCATGGATGAAATTTATTTTTCTAGAAGTTCAGGGTCGTTTTATGCCATTCGTCTTCAATAGTAGATTTCAGTTCTACTGATGATGGAAATGTCTCCCATTTGCACAAACTATTCTAAGTCACCCCATACGTTCTCCATTAGGCTAACATCTGGAAAGTTAGCAGGCCATTTCAACGCTTCAACATTGTTGACTTGGAACTTATTTTGTATACTGTTTCTCGAATAATAGGTGCATTGTCTAGTTGATATTTTCAATTTTCCCCTACAAGAGATTCAGAATTTAGTAAAAGTTGACTTTTTAGGACACTTTGATATGATTGCGAATTCATTTTACCCGCAACGAACACAACTGAACACACGCCATTCTAAGCAAAGCACCTCCAGGTCATCACATAGTCTCCACCTAATTGGCGCGTGGAGTATACTCCTTATTCTTTCCTTAAATCATGCTAATAGTACTTACATCTGTATGGTTTATCCAAATTCCTTTTTTATAATCAGAAAAAAATATGTCTATCCAATGCTCATACGAGGTCATTACTTGCTAGTTGAAGTTCAAACGATCTAGTTTGTGCTTCTGAAGCAACTGAGGCTTCGCCAATTTTGCTGTATCAATATAACTTCCACACCGTCGAATTGCGTTATACACCGGTTTTTGACAAACATTTCAACCTGCCGCCGGAATAAGTTTCCTGTTTGAGTACTTTCCAGTAGATGCAAGTCTGCAAACGCTTCTTTCATCTTAAAGTTTTTACTGCATCTAAATATACCGGTTTTTTATATGCGACATTTTCTCATAATTATATAATTTATAAATTCTGTTTGTTGCGTTATTTCTTAACAATGAACTTTAACAATTAATAATGCAATAATATTTGAATCATTTTTATTTTATTTTTCCATTTTCTCGAAAAATTTTACTGGCATTAAAGTTTTTACTCAGACTGAATGCTTGCAATGTAGTGATATCTTCCATGCTAAGAAATAATCATGCAGAATCACTCTGACAAATACAAAGATGTATCGTGAGCAATGGCCAATTTTTCGAACATACTCGACATTAATTTGTCACCACTGTGTAAAGTTTACCTTTGTTTTTTTTTTAATCAAACTGCATTCATGAAAGTGAATTCTTTATGCAATAAATTGTGAGTATTTCTCTATACCTACCGTTATTTCTTTCAAAGATTTACACAAAATGATGTGCATCAGTTTCGGACACTTTTGGTATGCGGGCGATAATATGCCCTATCTGTGGGATGCAAATGTCGTTTCATACTTATTAGTTGATGCTGAAAACTTGAACTCATTGAACCTAAAACTTGAACTATTTTAAAATTTATCTTTTTTCCTTTACGATGCCTAACTTCCAAATTTCGTCACTAGGGGCGCTGCTGTCGTTTGCATTAGGTCAATCGTGATTGTTATCATAATGCTACCTCACTTGCACAGCAACAAAGTTGAGCGTTATGCTATGAGATTTTGCAGTATTTTAAACCCAGACTGTTGTCGACAAAAGTGGTTAGTTATATCCCGTAACGGAGGGTAACTCTGTATGTATAATGTTAGAGGAAATGTTCATTTCCACAATCAAACCCACATCAAGGAGATCGATATGGTCATCAGGGTAGTAAATAGAAGTTCATGTTTAACATGTCAGAGCGCCAATCAATTTCTTTCTCTAACCGGCTCCCGACCATAACACTCCAAATTTATGACACTCCCATTGATAGGTCAAATTCGCCCAAATATTCAACAATAATCGTTGACAATGTATTACTCATTGTGAGATTAGTCAGCAAAACAGTAAGGTGGCTACCTAGCAACACCTCAGTATCAACATAATGGATACTAATATTGTTTATGAGATCTTTCTTTTCCACTGAAATTATGCAGTTGTTTAACATAGGTTAAAAATTCAGAAACGTAACGCTGGACATACTTCCTACAAAGTAAATATCAAGGTGCCACATTTGACACGCATATTGTCCGATGCATTCTAGTAAAACACGTTCACGAAGAATAGTTTAGACTGACTTGCCAACTGCTCTGGAACATAAATAACCAGTTTTTAAAACAGTAATTTTTGGCTTAAATAATAGCAAAATAATTTGAACCCGTGCGTTGCTTAACATCTCAGAAAAGGGCTTAAAAATTACTTCTCACAAAAAGTGGCTAGCTATATTATGCAGCGGTTAGCAACTCTGATTTGCATTTCCTGAATACCAGGCACCATGCCGTTTCATGAGATCTTTCATCATATTCAGTAAGTGGTTGAGGAATCAGTTTTTCAAATCTCGATTAAATATTAATATGAAGTATTTAAAAAGTAAAAACATAAATTATCAGCCGTATAAATGCTTTTTCACATAAAAAATCCGAGACTCACCGTAATATTGAACAATTATCTTTTTTCCGCATGCCAACAGAAAGTAATTGTCGATTTATTTTAGAGGAAATTAAGTGAATGATGAATCAAGACTATTGCTATATTTTATGCTATTAATTAATTGCTCGTAGGTTTTTCTTGCTCAAATAATATGTATAGACCCACTTCTTAATATTTTATTATTAAACGAAATGTGTTGTTTATTAAACGAAAAATTACTCCTTACTTTCTGGCATGAAGGTATTCTTTGTTAATCTATAAAACAGAGTAGCCTTCCCTATTAAAACTCACTTTTTAAATAAGCCAAAGTGATATTTACTCAAGTAATATCTTCAGACCTACTTTGCTTCCTTGTAGTGAACATCCAAGTAAATAACATCCTCTTATTTAATTAGTATAAACAAACTGCGTCAATAATATTCCTGATTGCTCTCCAGAATAAATTAGAAAAGTTTGTCTGCGAAAGAAGTTGGATACGAGGAATTTGAGTTACTTTCATTTCCACTTTGATAACTTCCACAGAGAAAATTAAAAAAAAAATTGGAGTAAATGTTTAATTTACTAAATATGCATAGAAAGTTCTTGAAGTCTAATTTTCACTTTATGGATTAGAAAATTTCATTATTAAGCTCACTTTGATCGTTTCGAAGCTTAGAGATAAAAAGTCTTAGATTAAGTACACTTATGTTAGTTTTCAAAGATTATTAAAAATCTGGCCTTTTCTAGGAACCAAAGTTAACATGAATTCACGATCATATCTTTGTAAATAACACTCATATGCTTTATAAAATTCATCATAATATTTGTATACTATAGATAGATGTCAACCATAGTAAAGTACAACCCAGTTGTCCCTTAAATATACAAGGACGTAAGAAAAAAAATTAATTTGCTAGTAAAAATTTAAATAATAAGTTAAATTATATATGAAACACCTATTGTATGTTTTCCTGGAAATGAGGGTATTGATAATGATCATTATATTAAATTTAAACGTGCGGAAGTTTTTTGGCGAAAAAATTTTGTGCCGACCACTGTTGTGCACCTACATGAAGTCATACCTAGAGCATTCCAGGTATACTACAATTGAAAAACTACTGAAAGGCACAGACTTCAGATAATTATCCAGATAGAATTTAAAGATTTTCCCGATGTGTTTCTATGATTTTCAATGTTTTCTGTTAAAATATATTTCTTGACTTTTCCAGTTTTATTCAGATGTTCCTGGACTCATGGCAATCCTGTATACACCGAAAATCTCCTAGCATCCGGAACTAATCTCATGATCGTAATCCATACCTGCATTTTCATGTAATGCAATAGGCTCTTTTTTGTACAATTTAAGTCTCAACATTATTCTGACAAATTAAAATGTTTTTCTTTAAGCCGTCATTATAGAATACATGTACGAAAACATTAATATACAGGGTGGCCATAATTAAACTGCAAGTGTTCAAGGGGTGCTGGAGAGAAAACCACCAGGGATATTTCAGTGAAACTTGGTATCTACTTTCAGAACATGCGCAAGTTAAATATGCAATTTAAAAAAATCGCCATTTTCACTCGATAGATGGCGCCATATCGTGTTTCAATGCTTGTGGACGTCATATATGCAAATTTTAAGCCCATCGAACAGTGTAAAAACAAGACCACATTGAGTAATGGTCAATCATGACTCTGAATAAGAAGGAACGTGCATTGTTAATGAAGATATTCTATCAGAATGGTAGCAATTATTCAGCTACTCTGAAAGAATACCGGCGTATGAAAGGATTAAGAAGAGGTCCAATGAGTGTCAATGAGAATAAATAATGGTTGAATTGTTTTCCAAAGTGTCTTTATGAATTTTTTAATTTGTGATCTTGATTTACGTTAATTTTTGATTACATGTTACTGTAAAAATTTAATTACTGAAGCGAATCGTATGAAATTTTGATAAACTGTAAATGATGGTTTTATTTTGTTTATATGCCTCTTAGAATGTCACTATGCTCCGACTATCGGTTTTGGAAGTTGTATATGCTACCGGTGAGCTTTGAAATACGGTACAGCGCCATCTATCGGGTGAAAATGACGATTTTTTTTCAGTTTAATTATGGCCACCCTGTATATTATGACGGGATTTTTTTTTATAGTCTGTGTACAAAAGTTTTTTAGTCTGTGTTGAGTTTGTGTTCTTTTTTAGTGTTTTTTTAGTCTGTGTACAATTTATCATAGAGTTAACTATTTAAGATATGATGTTTATAGAATGATGATTCAATAAAGATCAGTTTTCGAGACTAACTTTGTCATCTAAAGTCAGCATATTATATCTTTCGGATAGACGTTCAATATTTGATTTTAATAGTATGAATGATTAGAACAGTAAAATGAAAACATGCTATATTAACTATTGTAATTTGGAAATGTATCTTCTTTTTTACTACAAATTTAACCGTAAAATATATATAATTTTATATCAAAAAGAACCTTCACAGAAAATATTTTATTTGTAAAATGGTGAGCATTAGCGCAGAAGCCATTGAGAAGTACTCTGTAGTATTTTTTAGCAATATCCTCGCAACTCGAAAGTTCAGCACAATTGTTCAGGTGTTCCCAATTCAGAGTTTGATATGAGTCATTTTAAGTTCAGTTTGGGGAATGCGCAAAAGGAATTTCATGCTCTTCTGGAAAGGAGCGGAAACTTTACGCATTCGAACAATTCCGTTTTGCGTAAACAGCCCTTGTTACATCAATGCTTCATGCATACAATTATTTTAATAAAAGAAAATTAAACTATGTTATCTGGGAAAACTATTTTAAACAATTTGGAATCCCAATTGTATGACATCATTTTCACTTGAAGCAGCTACTTTTTCCACGCAAATAATTCATATTGCTTTTTACTCTCGGAAATAAAATGGAGCTGAAAAGAGCGAAAAATCGGTTAAAAGTGAGGGAACGGATGGATTTTCAGGTTTTTAAGGTAACATTGTTTGTTCTCTATACTTTTATGCATGATTGTGAAAAAATTCAAGCAGAACGTACAAACGGCCCGCTCTTACGCTTTTTTTTCCCTTAAATCTTTTAGACCAGTGTGACGGTGCATAATGCAGCTGTTCAGCATCCTCTCTCCACGGTGTCTCCAGACTCGAATCCGACCGTCGTGGTGTTTGCATACAGAAGCGTGACTCGTCAGTAAAGAGAATTTCATTCCATTCTGTCGTCCACATCCTTCTTTCATCGCACCATTGGCGGCGGAGACGTCTGTGGTTCCGCGTCAGAGGTAGACAAAGCAACGGACGTCTTGCGGACAGACCATTCTGCTGTAAACGACGTCGAATGGTACGCGCAGACACTGGATGATGCGTTACAGACTGAATCTGCTGTGATATGGTTCGTGATGTGACTGAGCGGTCCGTCACTGCCATGCGTACAATCTGCCTGTCATCACGTGACGTGGTGCACTGAGGTCGATGCGGTCGATCACGTCTGTCCGTCGTACCCTCCTGCACCCAACGATCACATATCCGCATCACAGTTGTTTGGTTTCGTCCAATACGACGACCGATTTCCCTGAAAGATAACCCACAATCTCGGTATGCCACTATCCTTCCTCTGTCAAACTCGGATACTTGATCAAAAGATGATCGTTGTTTCCTACGAGGCATAATTTATCGTTTTTTTTGAAAAAAAAGCAAGAAAAACACAATTGCTGTACTTGAAACCGTCGAAATCTCCAAGCCTTAAATAGCGCTTTGAGGTGGCGCCACAGGCGCGCTTGATGTGCGTCTGCGCTGAAATTCTAATCATTTGCATATCTCACCTCAGCTAATGCATGTTGTAAATTTCATATTATTTGCATGCTTCCTTCAGGGTGTTGCATTTACGATGGCCAGCAGTGTATTTAAGATATGATGTTTATAGAATGATGATTCAATAAAGATCAGTTTTCGAGACTAACTTTGTCATCTAAAGTCAGCATATTATATCTTTCGGATAGACGTTCAATATTTGATTTTAATAGTATGAATGATTAGAACAGTAAAATGAAAACATGCTATATTAACTATTGTAATTTGGAAATGTATCTTCTTTTTTACTACAAATTTAACCGTAAAGTATATATAATTTTATATCAAAAAGAACCTTCACAGACAATATTTTATTTGTAACATGGTGAGCATTAGCGCAGAAGCCATTGAGAAGTACTCTGTAGTATTTTTTAGCAATATCCTCGCAACTCGAAAGTTCAGCACAATTGTTCAGGTGTTCCCAATTCAGAGTTTGATATGAGTCATTTTAAGTTCAGTTTGGGGAATGCGCAAAAGGAATTTCATGCTCTTCTGGAAAGGAGCGGAAACTTTACGCATTCGAACAATTCCGTTTTGCGTAAACAGCCCTTGTTACATCAATGCTTCATGCATACAATTATTTTAATAAAAGAAAATTAAACTATGTTATCTGGGAAAACTATTTTAAACAATTTGGAATCCCAATTGTATGACATCATTTTCACTTGAAGCAGCTACTTTTTCCACGCAAATAATTCATATTGCTTTTTACTCTCGGAAATAAAATGGAGCTGAAAAGAGCGAAAAATCGGTTAAAAGTGAGGGAACGGATGGATTTTCAGGTTTTTAAGGTAACATTGTTTGTTCTCTATACTTTTATGCATGATTGTGAAAAAATTCAAGCAGAACGTACAAACGGCCCGCTCTTACGCTTTTTTTTCCCTTAAATCTTTTAGAATTTTTTAATCTTCTTGGAGTACTGGCGATAAAAGTTTTATTTCGGAGTGGTTGCCCGGAACTGTTAGAGAGTCAGTGGATTAGCGACACTGTGGATCAGGAATCAGCGTAACTTTATTCTAGGTCTGTTGTCCTATATGTGTTACAATATATATATATATATATATACTTTCTTCTTTCCACTTTTACACTCTTAATTAGTGGCAACACCATTTTTCACTTTTTACAATTCTTAGCATTGGCAACACATATCAATTGTTCAAATGAAATTTTTCATGTGCTCAAGGTCTGATATGTAAAATTATATTCCTATTTCTAATTTTTGTTATCTTTTTGATTTCTTCTTTCCTTTATATAGTAGGGTAGGGCCCAGATGTGTGGAGTTAATATCTCTTCTGATATGCCACACAACCGAAACCCTACTATTTGGTTTGATGTAAATTATAATCCACTGTTTGTGGCCCCTGACGATGGTGACAGTGGTTATAATTTCCGTTCCATTATATTATCACAATAATTCTTGAACTTTTTTGGGCTTCAAAATCTAGTTTCTAATTCTTGCTAATAGCTGTTATATGCGAGCTGTTATATGCTGCGAGATATGTCTTATTTGTAGTATGTTTTGTGTTTTACTTGTTAGTTATATATATATATATATATATATATATATATATATATATATATACTATTATTTGTGTTTTTATGTTATTTTGTTTTTTGTTCTGTTTCCTTTTGTGTGTGTGCGTGCTTGTGTCCTTTTTTTGCTTTTTATATTTTTTGTCCATAATTTTTTCTTTTCTACTTTCTTTTTATACCATATACCCCTTTCCCTTTCCTTTAATCTCCGTGGTTTCTCGCTTTTTCTATTTTCCGCGTGGCAACATGCTTACTTGGGTTTATCTTTTTCAGTTCTCACTGTTTAGTGAGACAAAGGGATATGACTGATGAAAATTGGATTAATTTTCGGTCAAAATGATCGCATCTTGTTACAAGTATCATTTTATGTGTGTTTTTCACCCAAAGTTTTTATTTATTTTATTGTATATAGTACGATCTTTAGATAGACGTCTGAAGATGACCACTGCTTTGTTCTTTCGGAAACTGGGAATAGATCTCTCCTTTCTAAAAACCATCCAACTTTTATCCGCAGTACGTCCCACGACACACGAAAAATCCCCCATCACTAACATAACAATCAAATTCATGTAAAATCACGGCTATACAGATTGACAGAATCAAATAAAATATTTTTTTTACGTTGTTGAATCGTGACCGTGGTACGTACAATGCGATCTTTTCAAGGAATTGCATTAGGCATTAAATAAAACTTATTAACGTCAATCTTTAATATAGTCAGGGCCATGCAAGATTTTGAAAGCTCTGGAGCAACATAAACGCATAATGTGTGAATTTTCAGCTCAGTCAACATGCATGCAACTGAAGGGTTACACCAACACCTCCTACAGACAGAAAGCCTAACAACTGAAACTTTGACGTCATCATTAGGCCTTCAAGTGATGACGCCATCACAGTTTTACTTTCACAAAGTAAAACTATTTAAAATTTCTGGTGGCTGCTATAAATATTAGAAAATATCTTAAATAAAAGATTAAAATTAAAATACCTTTCTCATACAAAATTATTCATTTCGGTCTATTTCCTTATCATATTATCTAATTAATCATATCTAAAAACTGCCATTTTTCATAAAACTATATTTTTTATCTCAAATTATTAAAACATTGTTATTCATGAGTAAATTCACCAGAAACTTTGTATACTTTTATTTTGTGAAAATAAAACTTTTAAGTGTAGGCCAAACGATGACGTCAAAGCTTGGTGACGTAGGAGTTGTTAGGCTTTCTTCATCTAGGAGGTGTTGGTTACACACGATTTGACGCCCATAACATAAGAGGGAAAAAAAATAAGAAAACGATGAAGAACTGCGCACATTATACTACCCGACAAGTGACGTATAGGAGAAGAGAGCAAAGATAAATAAATAATGAAGAAGATCATGCCCAAAGAAAAACACATCCTTTGTTACAGATAACCATTGATCAATAATTAAATAATTAATCTGAAACTACCTTGTTTATGGTTTTTCTTTTATGGTTGTGGTTTTTTTTACTTATTATTTCATGTTCCTATATATTTTTAAATTATTTAATTTTTAATATATATTCCGTGTTAATTAATTTCCTCTCCGGTTTATTAATTTTCCTTATTTACGAATGGAAACGTGTCGTGATATTGTTTACATTTCATTTCTAATATTTCTGCCTGTTTGGATGCAAATATATAGATATATTGCGACTGAAGAAGAGGATGGAGCGTTTATACCAACCGAAACGATCGATTTTATATGTTTGAGTTATAAAATTTGTGTAATTTATAAAGATTGTATAAACGTTGAAAATTGGGATTCACATGCACAAAGAAATAAAGAAAAAAAAAACGAGAAAATCAAATCCTTGATTGTTCTATGGAAATATACAAAGGGAAAGTATCACACATCATAGGTGAGAAAACACCCGAAGTGGATAAGACACTAAATATGATAGAGGACTGAAGTATGGGGGTCCTGGGATATAGCCTCCAATCTCACCGTCTGAAGTTTTGGACGAATTTCTCCAGATGCAATTAGAAGACGCGTTAGAACCCCTTAAAATGTTCTCCTCCCAAGGCATCCCAAAACTAGTTAGATAATCTTCTTGTAGGTTTCCTTATCGACACACTACAATAACAAAATATGAATGCAAAAAATCACTTTAACAATCAAAAGTCGTAAAGATCAACATTTCTATTAGGATTTAGGCATTTTATTAATAGTTATTATAAATAAGACCGAATCAGTAAAAAATAATGAACTTCAGACTCTATAGATTTTTTTTATTTAACTTCAGATTTAAAATATTCCTAAACAAAAAAGTAAACTAAAAGTAAAAGATTTTTTTGTCGAAAAACCTGAATCATTAAAAAAATTTAGGCACATTAATAAAATTTTTAAAATGTAAACTTACTTCAGTATATTTTATTTCTCAGCTTTGTCTGAATTTCTAAGAACAATTTAGGAATTTCTAGATTATCGATCCCTAAAGCCAAGGCTCTGCTTCTGTCATCACTTGTCCAGTTTCATCAAGGTTGAAATCGCTTTTCTTCGATTCGTAAATGATCGCTTCGCTGACTCGAATCAGTTGACCAAATGACGGAAAATAAACGAAAGTAAAGGTTTGAAATTAGAGAAGACAACTAGATCCTTTTTAAAGAAGTTTGGGGAGGTAGTTTTTTTTTTTTTTTTTTTAAGAATCATAACTTTCTAACTTGTTACTGATAAATTTTTCAGAGAACAACTCATATTTTGTCCTGAATTGTTATGCTTTTTAATGTTTGGTCAGAGAAATACGTTTGAAGACATTAACTTGTAGTGTCAATAATAATAATAATTCTTCAATCATTCATTGCACTTCAGGTTATTACACTGATATTTTTTGATGATATTTTATGAACTCCCCTTTCAAAACGACTTTTTGCGCATAAAAAGGTATGATGCAAAGAAATAGAAGCATTGAGTTCTCTCTTTAGAATGATATGAGTTGCCCTTTATAAGTTTACTATCTTAAACAGTAATAGAGTATTTTTAGATCACCTTATTGCAATCATAGTAAAATAGAAACACGTACAACGTGTGGCCAAGTTATCTTTTCAGTACAACAGTTGCAAAAAACGATATTTCTGAAATTTAGTTACGAAAAACAATTAGTAAAACTGGTTGAAGGGAATAAAAATGTTTTTGTTTTTACTGTACATGCCTTCATTATTTACAGCGACAAAAATATAAAATAAAATACATAATATTAAAACAGAGGACAAAAAAATGTTGGTCTGTATTTACTGACATTTCCTTTCACTTCTATACCCCTAGGCATATTTCGTAGTTCTGCCGCAGAGGTGGTGTAGTAGCGAAAGAACTATTCTATCACGCCTTGGATCCGGGTTCGATTCCTGCTTTTGGCTTGGGTGTTAACTTGTCGTCCCTTCATAGGGAGTAACGCTGGTCACCCACTAGGTGCTCACATAATAAAATGTTCAGTATTTCAGGTCTTAGTAGCGGCAAATGCCTGATGAGCAAGTGACCTCCCTTTAGAAAAGTAATATTTCGTAGTTCTATATTTTTAAATAGACAAAATATGTTTAACACAGAAGGACTTAAATTAATGTTTTGTGTAAAATATTTTACTATACTAAATGTGTCTTGTCATGTGCACCAAATTACGATGCCGCAGCGTCTTTTCTAATCAGTATAGTTTCAAACAGAAAAGTACTCCTGCACACATACACCTTGCAGTAAAAATTTCCGCAACCACTTAATATTTAAATTGTAGACATTTGAGTCCATTTTCTACAATGTAGGGTCTTTTGGGGGAATTACGGGTCACTCTGTTTCCTGGGCAAATAATGGTCGCTCACTTTATTGCGTTAATTTATTTTAGTATCTTGTTTTAATATTTTATTCAAAACAACTAAAATGTGCCGAGTCATGTTTAAACATACTATTTTACTATATCAATTTCAAATACAATGTAACTATAAAGCAAATAAGAGAAAAAGACCTTTCACACTACTATAAAAATCTTAAAAAAGAATGTCTCTGAAAATCATGATTCTTTTTAATATTCATGTCAGTGAAACATTTTTGAAAAAAAAAAATTTGTTGGTGCTGTTTCTTAATTGCAGCTTGTCTAAGCTTTTCATTTGTACGTATATTCAATCTTAATTATTTTTAAGAGTATGTTCATTTATCTACCAGTTTACTGGTATAATTCTTGGTCAGCGATTTTCTTTTTATATTTTAGGGGATGTTTTAATTTATTTCCGTGTAAAAATATTATTATTTACTTTAACTGTTATACTTTACTGTTAAGTTATATTATACTTTAACTGGAAGGTATAGGCAGTCCCCTTTATGTAAAACGAAAATTTGGAAATGTTTCATATCTGTCAACTATTCCGGAATATCACTAACCACTTTTTGTGAGCAGTAAATTTCTAAAGAATTTTTTCAAAAGAAGTAACCAACACTGCTGCGAAATTAAAAATATATGCTATTTTTCATACCAAATCCTCCTGTTCAAAAGAGTAGTTGGTGATATACCTCTTTAGTTGGCAGCTATGTTGTTTAAAGGTAAAGAACTGTCTAATGACAATGAATAGAAGATCAAAGAAGCTGCAACAGAAGCTCTCCTTAGAAGAATCTGTGCTACAAGGAATTCATACTGTATGTGAAGAGCAGAAATATATCGTTGTGTATTATGATTAAGGAGACCAAACGTTTCAGAACAATCCACCATTTCAGAACTTTTTTGAGTTCGACCCCAAAATGTAAAACAACAATTGGGGACAAAATTTTAATTAAAATTATTTCTTCCCAATTTAAAAAGAAATAACTCATGTTTCCTTTATTTTATGAATGTTAATAATGATCTAGTTGAATAAATGGAAGCTATTCTGAGAGGACTGAATTTATAAAATGTCCCCAATTTGTGTTTCAGAAATGGGGACACAACGCGGATTTGTCCCTAGTTACTTCTTCAAAAATGATCTTTTTATTTAAACTATTTTTTTATTAAATACGACACCTTAGATAAATGAAAATCTGTTTGTGTGCTGAATAATGATAATTTCGAACATTATTTACTTTTGATATGCATTCCTATAAAAAAGGGGTGACCCATATTTATCCAATATCTGACGCATAATTGTCCAAATTAATAATTTAAATAAAATTAATAATAATTCAATGTCAGGTAAATTGATTATTTGAATAATTTGTAAATTATTTAAGCTTACTTCATGCCAAATTAAATCTTTTTATCTTTCATACTTTAGAAAATATTAAGATGCTGTTGTTTTTTGACCCATAATTCCCCCACATGATCCTATTACGGATGTGACCTAAATGGAGCAGCTTCCATTTTGCAGAGACCTAGTGGGAGAAAGAGTGTCTTTGTTCGGGGTCTCCTAATTTTGAACCAATTCCAGATAAGAGACTCTCACTTCGATTATCACACGCAAAGGTATCATTTCAGTATGAAAGACATTGAAGCCACGACAGATTTTACGAACTCCTCGAAATAGAAAGCCTAACAACTGACACTTTGACGTCAGCACTAGGCCTACGAAAATGACGTCATCATAGCTTCATTTTCACAAAGTAAAACTTTTAAGAATTTCTAGAGGATACTACAAAAATTTAACAATATCTTAATTTAAAAATTAAAACACATTTCTGATACAAAATAATTTCTTTATGATCCATTTCCTTATCATACTGTATATTTCGTAAGCATAAAAAATTGTCATTTGCCGTAAAATTGATTTTTTTATCTCGAATTACCTACGTTCCGCTGCGTGAGTAAATTCACCACAAAATTTTAATAGCTTATGGTGAGCACATACAACGCCTTGAAGATATAAAAACAGCCTTATAACTCCTTCGTCACCAAGCTTTTACGTCATCGCTAGGCCTACATTTAAAAGTTTTATTTTCACAAAATAAAACTATTAAAAATTTCTGGTGAGTGCTACGAATATTTGAAAATATATTAAATTAAACATTGAAATTAAAATACCTTTCTCATACAAAATTATTCAGTATGAACTATTTCCTTATCATATTATCTAATTAGTAACGATTAAAAACTGCCATTTGTCGTAAAATAATATTTTTATCTCAAACTATTAAAATATTGCTTTTCATGGTAAATTCACCAGAAATATTTAATAGTTTTATTTTGTGAAAATAAAACTTTTAATTGTAGCCATAATGTTGATCTCAGGGCTTTGTGTCGTAGAAGTTGTCAGGCATTCTATATCTAAGAGGTGTTGACAGATGTCTTTAACTTTGTAATGCAGCCATGAGTATTAAGGGCAAATATTTGACTATTAAGCAGGATATGACTGCTAAACGTTGTCGCAATGAAAACAAGATCTCTTTCTCCAAGAAAAAACTTTAAAATGGAATACTTTATTGCGGTAGTTCTGTTTTTATTTGATTCTAAAATCTAACCAGCTTCTTTAAAATATAGAATTTGATCCCGTTGTGAATGTTTTGCTTTATGACGCTAAAACTGTGATCACGTCTTTTTCGTATTCCTAGTGATGACGTAAAAGCTCTAGTTGTTAAGCTTCCTATATCTAGGAGGATGGATCGAAACATTAATAGTGCGGACTGTGTTTCATTAAGGATAAAACATGTCCTTTCTAGCATAAGTACACAAATGAGAACTTCGTTGTTGAAATTTTGGCCGAATTTGTACATTTATTTAAATTGCATATTAGTCTCAAAAACGTAGTCACGAATTTAGAATCTTATCTGATGTAGCATGAAATACTGATTACCCTTGAATCATTTTTAGTATCTTCATGAACCACTTTACATTGACTGTAAAAAAACTTTTCCCGTCTGAAGTTCCTTTTTTATAAACTTTTTCAATATGTTAGATCTGGATGTTTTTAAATCAGGCTTATATATACTACATATATACCATATGTATACACTCACAATCGAAAACAGTACGGAAAATATTAAGTACAGAAGCTGGATTTGAGAGGCTACAATTCACTGTAGAGGTAAACAGAAGTATCCAAATAATTTTTCTAACAGCCAGTCAGGTTTTAATGGCTGCAAAATTGCAGAAGAGGAATCTTTTAAGGAAACAGCATAATGAAGGAATATAGGAGTTGTCTGTGGGAGAAGTGCTGATAAAAAATGTTCAAAACATTCGTTTGATTAATTTTCAAGTAGAAAGTATTTCTATGATTTTTCAGATGATCATTGACTGACATTGATCTCTGGTATTCAGAGGGTCGCTATGAAGCAGAACAATCAGTCGCAGATATTGTACATTTCTTCAAAATTTACAATATTGTCCTTGTAGATTAAGAAAAAAACTCCAAACAAGCCAAACAGTTTTCAATTTTAGTTTGTGATTCTTCCACTTCGATTTCTGCTAGTAAGTCTTCGCTCCGTTTAATGCATACATGTATTTCCTAGTTTACATAGAAATTTCGTGTAAATCGAAACAGTACTGGACAATTGATTTCGAATTTAACTTTTTTGTGCTTAACTTTTGGGAGTGTGTGTTAGTACATTTATTCAAAGTTACAAGAGTCTTAAAATCAATAAAGCAGACCTTAATTTTGGGTTATACATACCCTTTGAAGACACTTTAGAAGTAAAAAGCCAAATATGTATTCCCCCCATACGCCGATCCAAAAAACAATGAAAGAAAAAGAAAAAAGAAAGTTTCATTTTTTAAAGTCAATATTTCATATATTCAAATATATACATGCATACAAGCAGATAGTTTGATGATGAAAACATGAAATATTATTTTAGTCACACACATTGCTTTAAATGTGTAAAGTGCAGCATTGTACCAAACACTGATAAAATAATACAAATTATTAAGTTTAATACCCGTATACACAGAGACTTTCAGCATAGTAAAGTATTACTTAATAAATGCCATGAATTAAAGTCGTGATTTTATTTCTAGGACTCTGTCGTCAATTAAATTCTTGGCACTCAATTAATGTTAGAAATTTTATGATACAAACGTGACATCCAAATGCGATTAATATATTTATCATCAAATCTTTCGGATAATCAATTTCATTTAATTTCTCTCATAATTCCAATTCTGAGAGTCGTGTGAATGTAAGCTGAAATTTTATAAGTGAAATCTTTCGCAGAAACGAATAACTTAAGCTGATAGAAACATTAATTTATTTTTCATTTTATGAAAGTATAAATTAAATTTCCCATTAATGCTTAATATAAAAGAAAGATTCTTTCAGTTTAAATACTTCACTACTTTTTCGTTGATGTAAATTTACTCAGTTTAATAGAAATTTGTGGCTGTTTTTATGAAACCATTGATGAAAATGTAGATTCAGTGTATTTTGCGAGCTAAAAATTTCGCGAATATCATATTAATAGACCCTAAAGTTGAAAACCCCCGAAAGTACGTAAATGTAGAATTCCTTCTGCATAAGGCATTTTAAGGAACTAAGCTCGTCCCCCCACCCCATTTTAAATGGCTTCAAAGAAGCTGCTATAAATATCGTATTACTATTTTATATTCAAGAAATAATTGTATTACTATTTTATAATCAAGAAACAGCTGTATAGTGTTTAAAAAATAGTTGTAGGAAAGAAAGTTGTCAAGAAAGAATTTGTAACTACAATAAATCATTAAATTTTGGTAAGTAAAAAATTTCTGATTTTTTATTATTATTTGAAACAAATAAAAAAATGAAGTATTTCGCGAGGATTAATTTTTGCGATTACGACCGGCTGGCGAAAATTAAAGACACGCGAAAATAAGTGATTTACAGTACGTCGTTTCATTCATTTTGCAAAATTAGTACCTTGCATTGCCACCATGGCCACGGTCGGAGTTTATCATGACACCCCAAACTTTCTTGCAACCCGTACTGTTAAAACTGAGAAACATGATTTTCGTTGAAATGAGTCCAATAATTTGGCAAACACTGCACTGAGTGTAAAAAACAGTAATGTAATCAATCTAATGTAATTATCTCTTTGTTTGTCCCTTCGCGTAATTTTGAAGGTGTATATTAAAAGAATAATATAATTTTCAAATAGACCTTACGTTTGTAATCAAGTTTCTGTGATTATGAAAAAAAATAATTTGCTGCATTAAAACATACATTAAAGAGATTTATTTTGAAGCAATACTATGTTTATCGAATCAACAAATAATATTAACAGACTTTAAATGGACGTTTGAGTGCGTGTTGCCGTTTTCAGAAATAGCCTATGACACGATTCTCACATTTGCATTCATTATCAGTACCATTATTGCAATAATTATTTATGCTTGTCCCTCTATCATTTTGTGTAGCCTGTATGATAATACATGGATAATGTATTGGAATAAATAACAAGTTTTACAGGCATTCTAAAAAAATGGTTATTTTGAAAATAATCTACTCATATCGAGACTAGAAACTCCTCACATTTCAGTCTGTCTACCACTGATTTTTTTTGTTTTTATTTATTTTACTTTTTAGGGAAATGTTGGAAATTCTTTAAATCCTTACACATTTAATGTTATTTCCTTCTAATACTTTCAAAATACAATCAGATGTAATCAAACCAACATTTCTATTTAAAAATTATCGCCATGTGAATTATAAAAGCAATAACAATTGAATTTTCTCGCAAAACGGTACTACATTAGAGTTCAGTGTGTTATAAGTTAAATTTGCTGAGAGAGTACCTCATTAATATATCAACCTAATCAATTAATACTGATTTCTGCTATAAATGACAAGCAATCAGACCATTTTTAGTTTCTTTTGCAGTTTCTCTGCTATACGTCGACAGTTAAAGTCATTAGTAAAAGCAAATAATGTATTTCCAGAACCTTCAGGAAAATTGCTTTATAAAATATTATAGGGGGAACACCACGAGTTAGAGGTTAAAATTAATTACGAAACTATGAAAGTGGGTCGTTATTTGCCTGGTTTGCAAATGTAATAACTGCGTATGCCAGAACTACTAAGCAGAAATGTTTTATTCTAATTATGAACTAACTAATTATTGCAAAAAATGGAAATGAAGAATGTAAATTTTGATTAATAGCTGTTCTAATAAAAAGCACTTTCTTTATATAGTAATTATATTTTTTATTGTTAAATACAATATACATTCTTACTACATTATCTGATGATCCCCTGTCAGCGAGTGATAATCACGAATGTAATCTAAATTTCATATTTTATTTTTGTGAATAACTAATTAGTTTTTCAAGAAACACGCAGTTTGAAAGAAATATCGGAAATTTTCAATATTTACGACATGAACTGTTTTGTATTAAATTTTCATTTTATAAGTGAAACTGACGTAAGAAATTTTGTTCTACTCCAGTTATACTTCCTGGTCAGACAGCGACCTTGTTGACGGAAAACTAACAAATGTTTGAATTGCTCTTTATTGTCTAAATAAACTCTACAACAATTTGGGAATGTTATTAAACTGTTTTAATTGTTACTTTAATCTTATAAAGAATTATAAAATCGCAAAATTAATTTCACAAATATTACACTTTTAAAGATACAGTAAATAAATCCTCATCTAAATTGAAATATATATTTTTATGTGGGTGGAGACACAATAAAGTAATATTAAAGTGCTTGCGTAAGCAATGTAAATATTCAGTCAAAGTCTGAATTCGTTAGTTATCATAATCAATTTAGAGAATTGGAAACATCTGTAAATATCTCTACTGGTGTGACCCCATAGATTGGAAAGTTTTCATTTTTTAACATTAAAAATTATTTTATTTAATTTTAGTTCAAGTTTCTTCATTTTATTATGTTACACGTTCAGAAAGCATGAGTCTAGCATGGATGGTAAACAAATTCAAGTAACTTTAATTTTGAGTCGATTCTGAAGCTCCCCTAAAAATGAACATACGACATGAAATGCATTTATTACAAATATATAAAAAGTACTTATTTACGTTTCACAGTTATGATCGTTGAAATTTTATTAATTATTTTACTATTAAATAATGAACATACGTCCTGAAAAGCCAAAAAGGCAACTTTTTAACTTGTTGCTATTTAAAACTAAATTTTGATCTGCTATGAAAGAAGCCCACCCAGAATAATTTTTAATAACATAAATAGTATAAATACCATTGATAGAAAATAAGGGAATTAGGTTATGCCCATTA
The DNA here is from genome assembly GCA_038373885.1 of Cheiracanthium punctorium. NCBI lineage: Eukaryota > Metazoa > Arthropoda > Arachnida > Araneae > Cheiracanthiidae > Cheiracanthium > Cheiracanthium punctorium. The sequence continues at coordinate 77,489 of JAWZYV010012475.1, forward strand.
GTGAATAGTAATTTCGTAAACATTTTATTAAAAATTTACGTTAAATACGCGTCAGCAGCCTCCAATCTCTACAGATTATAATTAAACACTCTTTCTAAACAGTTTGTTCTCAAAATACTTTTTCAGAAGGTTACGCAGTTCACACCCCAAGCACGTGAAATTTTCTATATTCTAAGCCAAAAATTACTGTATACAAAAAGTAGCTTGTCATATTCCGTGGAGGTTAGAGACTACGTTAGAATACCTTAAAAAGTCGTTCGACGAAGCTCTCCCCCCACCCTTGGGATATGTCACTCTTGTAGGCTTATGACATGAACAAACAAAAAGTTAAGTTAAAAAAATTAACAGAATTTTTTTTTCCGGAGCCCTAAAATGCGTAAAAAAAAATATATATTCGAATATATAAATGAAAGTTTCAATACTTATTTCAGAGAAAAATACAGACGTTTCAAAATATTTTTTAAAAATATTCAATATGTTTCAAACTTACAGCTTAACGAATACTTATAAAAAACTATTGAATAAAAATATTGATCTCGAGAATGCTTTTGAAAAAGTAAAAAAAACTGAGTACTTAAACATCTTCATGTGTTGTCAAAAGCGGAATATCTATATTTTTCTCTAAATTTTCTTAGTGTTGAAACAAATCTTTACATCATGCTTTCCAAGAACAAATTATATGCTCTTTAGAGCTCCATAAAAAGCTTCTACTGTTTCTTCTAACATTTTTTTAAAGTTATAAATAAAACAAATGATATATTTGTAACTAAACAGAGCGCTTATAGCATTCTAGAATAGTCATAGAATTACCTAGTATAGTCAGATTGTGTCACGCACACATACATCCTCTCAAAAAAGTATTCGAGTATAAGGGAAAATTTCTATTTAAATTTTGTGAATATTTTTAGTTTTTGAAAAACGCACAACTCTATAACACAACTATAGAAAATATGAAATTAATGTTATACATAATCTAATGCGTATTTTAATAAAAATAGTTCATAAAATACGAAATCAACGTTGGAAGTTTGGCTTTTACTGGAATGCTTTTTTGAGAGGGTGTACACTTTTTACGAAAATGGAGCGTCGTTTTTTTTTCAGCGTGACACTAAGAAATTAAGACACGGTGGCAAAAACTAATTTCGATTAAATAAAAGAAAAAAAAAACCTAATAGCTCCTCATAATCTAAAAATTCTGTTTTCAAATCGTTTGTCGCCATCGAGATTTAAAATCCTGATCTGCTTACTACACAGGCGCTTAAACAAGTAAGTCACGGCACCCTGTGCGAGATATGAGCGCAAATGTATAGAATACACCTTTTTTTAGCTTAACATCAAGAAACGATGAACAGTGTCTAATTCCGATGAAAAAAAAATTAAAAACACAATAACAAAGTAAAATATTAAAATTAATTAATGAACATAGCTGCCAACTATTCCGGAATATCATGAACCACTTTTTTTAACAGGATAAGGTTTAAAATATAGCAGACCTCTTGCGAGTGGCGCTAGTTACTGCTCTGAAAAAAAAAATTCTTATAGAAATTTACTGCTCCCAAAAAGTGGTTAATGATATTCCGGAATAGTTTGAAGCTATGAATAAATATGAAAATAATAATAAAAATAAAATTAAAAACTTGATAAATGTATGTAGTAGCGCATTGCTTTTAGCGTAACACCAAGACACAAAGACAAAACATAATTTCAATAAAAAGCTTCAAAAATAAGGTTTGAAGAGGACTACTGATTGCCATCAGTAACTTCCTCCCATGCAATGGAAAGCTATATTATGCTTAATTAGTTTTCCTGATTCACATGTCCATCTCTTTTAATAGTAACAATACAATGTCAACGTCTGTTTCTTCACAGATATATTGCACTTTTTATTTTGACCTCCAACATTATGATTAAAAAACAAAATGTGCAAAAATCTTCATTTACTGGTCAGTTTCCGATGAAATATAATAAAGTATATTTGAAAAATACTAAAAATTAACCTTTTGTGAATATTTAAAAAATAATAGGATATCAGTAAGCACTTCCGCAACAATCCTTATTCTTCCTATTTCTTAATTTCTGAATAAAGCAAATCAAAGTGAACACATACAATCCTTAAAAAATAAATAAATTTAATAAATAATAATTCTTATTTAATAAATAAATTTTCTTTTCTGTGTCTTTTTTAAACGGTAACATTAAAGCTATCAAATGTTAATGAGACGCATTCTTTAAATTTAGCAAAACTGGGTAACGTATTTTATTTAAATAAATCTCCTTTTCATATTACAAGGGTTTTTTTTCCCCAAGAACTGAAACAATCTCAATAGCAAAATGAAATTTTAATATTTTATAAGTTTAACTTATAAACAGTCGTTACCAATTATATAAAGCACACCAATTATATAAAGCAGTTTGAACAAATAATTTATAAAGTTTTATTGATTGTCATTTTATCTGATCTATATTCAAATCTCATTTTAAGATAAACGCATTGCATAGTATATAAAGTCTTATCTAGGAAATTAAGTGGTTTAACCTTTCTAATTTATCCTCATATAAAAACCATAAATTTATAAATTCTTTTAATCTTATTATCTTTCTGTTCGCTTCGAAGAAAGGTATAAGAATATTGCTGCGAGTTAAACTGATCTAGCTCTCGGAATTAAACACACCCACACATATATATTTAATTGTCAGTCATATTACGACATATGCAATTGTTGGATTAACCATGTTATTGTTTTATACAACTTAATAAGTTATGGTATTATACAGATAGATTCAAACAGTGTTTCATAAAAAAAAACAGTTAAATCAATTCTAATTTTAATCTCTTTTTTAAATATACAGGCTGTGGTATATCTGTACAAACTAAATATTATATGTAAAATTGAAAATCTTTAGGATTTATGGCAAACTTATACTTCAATCAATCCTGCAATATGAATTGAGTTGCTATAATTCTCCCACAGCATCCTAAAAGTACAAACATGAATCCTCTTGTGATCCGATTAAGATACCACATATCCTAGAGAAATGTTATTGTTATACGGAAATTAGAGGGATTCATATTTACGTGCAAAAGAAACATCTGTAAAAAGAAATGATATCGAAGACCTCAGAGATTTCCCTTGCTTTGGAGATTGCATTTTCTTTGGAACTCACCAAATATCGAAGAACTCAAAAAGTTCTTGAGTAATGCGTGTAAAACCTCTCGTAGACTTGCTTCTCAAACTGGAATCAGAATAAGTAACTTTCAATTATCTCACAAACCGAAGGCAATTTATGTTAGATATATAATTCTGGCCATAAAATCTCAAGGATAATAATCAAATAATGTTGAATTCAGGTTTACTTTTAATCTTTATATCTTTAAGTGTTTATACATTCTTATCAAGCATCAGCAAACATTTAATTTACATTATCGTTTCTCATATCACAAGGAATCTGTCTTTAGAAGATATTCCATTGTTACAAGCAGCACTTAATATTAATACCTTGTTAGTTAAACTCATATAATAGAGCTTTATGAGTTTTAGTTGAATAATATAATCACTAATATGGATAATTTAACTGCTTTAATATAATGAATCCAGGTTCATGGCAGTGCAATAGGGTAGAGCGAAATTGGGCGATTTTTTTTTTTTTTTGTGAGCAACTAATGGAATAGGGTGAAAAAGTTGCCACTTATAACCCTCAATATAAGTGTAAAATTTGGACCTATTCAAAAGATATCTTCCGCCCTCTCGCGGGCGATGTTATACAGTATGTTTATATCATTTTTTATAATACTTATGAATGCACGATTTAAAGTTAAAACTTGACTAGGAAAATTATTTAGGAATATACTAAGAAACCATATAATGAAGAGCCAGACATGCACCTACTAGATATTAATACACAGATAAACAGTAACTACATTATTTTACTTTAATAGTCAATTATAATCAAAGGAACAAACACCATTCTATTATTAAACCACTTGGAAATTTTTTTTTTCGTTTCGAATGAGACATGATGTTTCGGGAGTTGATTTTTGCACTTATGAAGCCATCCCTAGCCGATTCACCAATCACAATTGAAGAAGCCTCAGTCACCATCTTAACACAACGTTCTACCGCCTGAGTATGGCACGGGAACTGAGCGAACTCCAAATTTGTCTCGCTACTTCTGATCGATTGCTGGAGACTTTTATTCGATACGCCAGCTAAAATAGGAGGTGCAGTGATTTCACACGCATTCCAGTTGATAACATCAATGTAGTCTGAGGCACTGAAGTTAAGTTTAGGAATACGGAATTCTCCTTGTTCTGTGAGAACAGGGGCCAATTCTCTAGCCTTCAAAATTCTACGGAAAGCGAGTTCTCTTATATGCATTCTTTCATCAGTTAGCATGGCTAACAGAATGTTTTCTGGGTGGCGAAAATAAGAATTCCGTTCAATGACAGGATCAATAATTTTTTGAGATCGTCATTTAAATAACGAGATGTTGTTATTGTCTTAAATACATGCCTTGTTCCATTCGAGCAAGAGGGTTGCTTCTTTATCTGGAACCTAACTGAAGCGTAAACGTTTACTATATATTGTACCAGAATTTTCAAACTTAAGACGGACTGTCAGTTGAAATGTAAAGTCTGAGTATTCTGTTGGCGGCTGTAATCTGACTAAGTGCAACAGCTTTCCTGGAATTCGCCTACTCAAATTTAGGGAGCATTTTCCAGACGAAACTGCTTGACACATTCATATAAGTATTTTTGGTCAGTACTGAGCTCGCTGTAGTCTATTTCCGGCAAGATGCTAGAAATTGCTTCAAAAATGACAAGCGGCAGTTCCTCGCAATTTTTTAGCAACTTTCCTATCGGTCCCGAATACTCATCGGGACAAGTAGTTCAACCATCAAGGAAAATGAACAAGTGACGCAGTGGCAGTTCATTCGCATGCAGAGCTGCAAGTCTCGGCTTTTTTCGGAGATTTCCCACCACTAATTTTACTAACAAATTTATGCTTAAAAGTCCAATATTCATCAAAATAAACTTTTAAAATTGGGCGGAAATCTCCGGAAAAGCCGTGACTTGCAGCTCTGCGCATGGAGTTGGCAGATTAACCACTGCAAAGGCCGTCCCACTTTATTTTGTAAGAAGACGATAGCACCGGTCTTTCTTCCAGTATTCGTAGCCGTGCCATCACAACCAACAGCTAAAAGCTCATCAAGACTTAAATCATTTTCAATGCAAAAATTACATATTGCTGTCTCTACTTGTTTACCCGTTCCAGAAGCCGGCGTCACATGACCGATGTAAAAAGAATTTGGTTTTTCTATCATAGATATATACGTTTCTTCACGATATAGTTGTCTTCCTATGGTAATCTGTCTCTCTAACCATTTCCTGTGACATTGTCTTTTCTGCTGTCAAAATATATACTTTTCAAGCCTCTTCCCCATCCAGTTTATGATTTCTGAAGTGAAACACGTGTTTTCAGTCGCTCTCTTCGAATCTTACTTCTGTCAATGACTTTAGAGCTATCATCCTTCGACACAATACCTATGTCTTGTAATGTTGCTGAAGCAATTGCTGCAGCGCATCTGTCAGAAATTCCGTAGTGGTCACACACCCGTGAGAGAGTTGGAAGTGAAACCTCATTTGTCCTGCTTTTGATGTTGATGCCTTCGTTGCAGAGAATGGATCATTAAAATCTTCTGCCAGTTTTTGAATTGCAATGTTAGGTTCACTTTCATCAATGTTATCAGACTCGATGCATTTAGTAAGTTTGCTTTCTTGACGTTGAAGTCGTTCTGTTTCTGTTTTTTTTCCCCTCTCAAGTTTCTTTTTTAATTTATTTGTTTCTATTACATCGATCTTTCCTATAACCATTTTTCTAGTTAATCTTCCAAAAGCAATCCAAAAGAAACGGTTGTTCTGTAGTTGGAACCTTATTCAACTTATGGCAAGAGCATAAAGTAAATATCTGGCATTTGCAAGCTGCGATATCTAACAACTTCGTTGATTCATTTATAAAAGTTTCTACTCTCAATCTGTAGCTTTCATTTCTTTTGATTTTGGGATATCTGATAGGGCTGAGATATGTATTATAATGCTTGCAAATCATTTGAAGCATACGTTTCTGTGAGACTGTGGGAATCGAAGCTCGTTTCCAAATTTCAAGTATTTGCATTCCCAGCATTTTGGATATTTCCGAAATGCTTGGTTCTTGACCGGATCTTTCACGTCTTAATTCATGCCTCAGATACAAATAACCTTTAATAGTATTTTCTATAGTTGGCAAAACATTATTTTTAAGTTCTGATGGGGCGCCGAAAATGGGACATTCAACTGTATTTCTAGTAACAGATAGTCCACTCACAATGCCACCGGCAGCCATTATTGGAAACTATGTATAAACAAATACTCAACTAACACTGTGAAACAAAATTTTCAAAAATTAATGCCTGTTGCTATCACAAATACTCAGCTGTATTCTCCAAATATATTTCTTCGCAATATTCATTGAAACGTGTGCGAAATAGTAGGACTTTTTTGTGTCAACATATAAACGATAACAACCTCTTGAATAATAAAACCACGTGATAACTGAACTCTGCGCTGACAGTTATTTAATTAACGAAACTTTAAAATATTAATACAAAAAATATTATAAGCGTGTAATAAAACAATAAAGACATTATTAATTTTGTGTTTAAATCAAAAAGTAGGATTTTTTACAATTTTTTGAATAAAAGAGGTCTCCGTAGAGAGCCCAAGGAGTTATTGAAATTTGATAATATTTTACATTCGTATTGTTCTTACAAGTACACAATTTTTGGTGGGTATTCCAACACAAAATTTGAACTTTCATTTTTTCACTCCAACCTACCGTGCAATGAATTAACATAATATTTCTGTAACAATATTTCCGTGTTTATCGATTCTTTGAAAATATTAAATATCCATATACATTATTTGAGGCATTAAAAGCATTTAATATGACTTTTATTTGAAATTATTTTTATTTTTTTGTGACTGCATAACACATCTGTGCATGTAAAATATCATATCACATTCAAATCAAAATTTTGTCTGTTTAGTTAATTACATTTTTAAAAAGCTTTAATATAGATAATTCTTTCATAAGTGTCCTTAAAATTACAAAATGAAATAAACGTTCCCATTTCTAGTTAACTATTCACGTATAATTAATAGGAAAATTATATTAAAACGCGTTCATATACAGAGCTACCAAGTCGTCGGCTTTTTTCGGGAGATTTCCCACCACTAATTCTTACTAACAAATTTATGCTTAAAATAAGTCCAAATATTTAATCTTAAAATATTTAATCCCGGAAAAAGCCGGAGACTTGGCAGCTCTGCATATAGTAAGCTACTAAGCAAATTAAAATGTGCAACTGATAAAAATACATTATGTGTTTTAAGTATGATATTAGACTCAGAAAACTGACTAACGAGATAACAGGCTAATGTGCTGGCATGTTGGTCACCACCGTTTGCATTGAACGAGCCATCTGACCTAAGTGGAATGACCATCTTAGTATGACGGACGAGTATGATCTCGGACGAATATGATCATACGCCCTTGGTCACATGGCTTTTTGAGTACAAAGAGACGGGACTAAAGCGTCAGCACCATAGCCTGTATATCTCGACAGCCACGATTCAAACATCAACTAACTCTTTCTTTGGCTCAGGATAGACAACGTAAAAGTGCTTGATAAGCTTCTAGGTAGTTAAGGGAGTACTGCCTGTCAAAAGAACATTCGAGTTGAAGGCTTTCTATTCTTGTTTCATCGAAACTTCGCCACCAAATAAATGCGTGTTTCAAAATAAAGAATGTTTCTCTTAGTTTTGTTTGTTTTTTTTTCGTGCCTAAAGGCGTGGACATACCTCATCATACCCAGATAATCATGTGTTCTGAAGAAATAGTTTGACCACTTTAGCTTGTCTATCTGGTCAGCCACGGTTATACCAATTTGCTACGAACAATATTAAAGAACATAGGTAACTCACACGGCCAGTCCTGCAATTCTGTTATTTACTAAATTGAAAATTTCCGTACATAATAAGTGATTACAAGTATACTCCGAAGAAGTTCCAGACATTTATTTTTATGAGTTACAATATTCACATGCCTAATAAGCACAGCTTGAGAGGTCGAATTCTTGAATTTATCGCTTCAATAAATACAATAAATTACGTAAATCTTCTGGTTAGATTATTAAAAGAAACGAACTGAAATATAAATGGATATAGCTAGAGGAAGAGGGGCAATGAGTTTTTGCTTTTTCAATATTTGGATATTTGTTAACAGAATCATAATAATCAATATCTTACAAATTATGCCTAAATAATTTTCTTGCTATGCCCCTGCTATTTGGTGTAAAACATTGAAAGGTGAATCCTTTATTTAACTTTGTTGGATGATTAAAAGTACATACACTTTTTGTAATTTTTTCTTCTATTCATGTCGGAAACAATAATTATGTAAAGGTCATTCATTACCGGAATAGTTTAAGCGAAAAAATATTTATAGAAATAAAAGTTTACTTTGTGCTGCGCTGCTGTCGTCTCATCTGCTAAACGTTTCAAGTGGAAGGTATTTTAGAATACCTTACAAATCTTTAAGGCTGTAAGGTGATGTGCCCCATTTTGTCGTGTTTGTAAGAGTATTTTGTCTTAGTCAGGTGTTTCCAAAGCATTGACAAATTACAGACAAGCCATAAGAAATATCTTTACCCATATATAGATCTCTAGGGGCCGGTCTACTCGACAGTTCGAGATGAAATTTCAGAGATCGTTATTCAAAAGTACAGGCTTGAGATTTTGTCAACGGCAACAGAGTAGCAGCGTGCAAAGTAACGGTAGCGGCACATAAACTGGTATTTTTTTCGGTCTCAAAAAGTTCAACGTATGTCAGAACCCTAAACACCGTTATAACGGTATATGTATCACAAAAAAGGGACGCGCAATGCTATACGCGCAAATACTGTGAACGAGAAATAGAACCAAGGCTGATGCACAAGGAGGAAATTTGCATTTGACATAGGGAAGATACCGATTACTCACCGACGTTCGACAGATATTCAGCGAAAAAAATATAAAAAGCACGGTATGAATGTTGGTTCTTCAGCTTGCATATTACTCAAAGGCAGTGAAAGTCCAGTGGTTTCCACTGAGCCAGGGGCGTGGTTGATAAATCCCACATGAGGAATTTTTTGCCATGCAAAATGTATATTCTTCACTACATTATCACACACACGTATACATATATATCAGTTGTAGTAGTCGTAACCCCCCCCCTAAAAAATTTGTGGCAACGCCCCTGCACTGAGCGCATAACTGTATTTTACGCTTAAGGGTGTATGTTGAAGAAAAAAAACTCTGCTTTTAGTCTTGGTACACAAATTGAAATAAACTAATAGCACTATGGTTTCCAAGAAATTCCAGATGGCTCTTCATAAGCTGCTTTACACACTGAAATCAGCGAAAAAGCTGTGGCTTTTGTGAAATTTTCATAAAAAATTCTTAAACATGGATCTGGGCTGCAATATTTTTCGAAGAGTGACGCGCTTTGCGAAAATTTCCGATTTTTAAGAATTTTTTCTGAAAGTTTTGAAACTGATGCAGATTTATCGTTTATTTCAGTATGTAGTACAGCTTGTAAAGCGACAGTTTCAAAATTTTGAAGTGCCTGGCATAATTAGTTTATTTGTACTTATGTACCAAAACACATGATTTTTATGAACAACACCGCTAATATCTGACAAACGTCGTAGTGTGGTTGATGTCTTGCCTCTGTCATATGCAAAATTTTTCCATGTGCCCCGGTCTTTTTTTTGTTATCGGCCGATGTTTGCCACAGAACTGTTTTCGAGCGAGCGAGGCATAATGCGTATCGTATCTGCCTACTAAACAGCAAGGTAAATGTCGGCAACGAATGTACCAGGTTTGATTCCGACATACCAGTGATGTCCAAAGTGTACATGCGGTGTGCGTGCACGTTAAATCTGTGGTTCCGAAAGTCTCCTCGGCGTTCACCAGCAGTTTCCTAAGTGTCAGTAATAAAAAGTCCCCTGCTTTGGTAAGGATACAAATTGTGAAGCTTTAGTGAGAACTCATCTAGTTCTAAACGACCGATTTGGTAACGTGAGCTGTCCTCTCTCGGCAATTAGACAGAATTTAAAATACCGAAAAGGTTTCATAACAACTTGAGCCGAAAGAATTGTTACCTTTTTCCTCAGAGTCAGTATTCTTAGCATTTCTAAAAATTCATTTTATGTGCATTTTTTCTGGTGTGTGAAAAAATTAATTATCACAGGTATTTCACGTCAAAATATTGGAAGAGTGAAGCTTTTTTTATTCTTTCTATCATTTCACGCAACTCATCGGAAAGGGGAAGATTCAGTTAAGTATTGCATCTACACTCTATCTACAAACACATTTGTTCACATGCATTTAACCATAGCTGCCAACTCATCCGGTTTTTCCGGAAGATTTTTCACCACTATCTTCAAACAGTTTTATTTTACAATAAAATTTTGGACCTATTTTAAGCTTAAATTCGTAACTAACAATTAGTGGAGGAAAATCATCCGGAAAAGCCGGAAGAGTTGGCAGCTATGATTTAACATATAAAGCCGCTGTACGGATGTGATGTCTTTCTGTATCTGGGCATTAATTTTGTAGATCACTTATTTAGAACGACTACTAGGCAAGAGTTCTGTGCCTTTGGCTGCATGTATCTTGTGCCAGTTTGAATATTTCTGCTACCTATTAGAAAAATACCATATTAAGTTTATGCAGTTAACACTAGTGATAATGGGTACTATTTAATGTGTTTGTGGTAATTCCAGGTTTCTTGGGCCATGTGAGAATGAGAAACCTTTATTTTCTGTGTCTCAAAGTAATTTTTAAACACAAATTTGATTTAAAAAAAATGTTGTAGATTTTGATTAAAACTAAAGCATATTAAGGAATACAATCTCTGTAGGATAAAACACTAAACTTAAAAAAATACAAACTTGAATTTGTTAGGATTAGTGAAATCACAAAAATAGTTGCATGTTGTACCTTGGAGCAGTGTCAGTACTGTACCTTGGACATGTCTAAAGTACAATATAGTTAGCAGCCCTTTAGTAAAGTGTTTCTATTTCACGTTTAATTGATTAAGTAACTATATTTAACTTGTCAGTTATTACTAAAATCACAACAGATGCTAAATAATTTATATTAATTAAAGTTAACAAAGGAAGTTTACAACTACACAATATTGGATCTTTGATTCGACTCTATCCAAAAGCTCTTCCAACTGAAATCCGAGAAAGAAGATCAAAAGAAAGGACCAGAATATTAACAGATATTCCCGAAAAAGAAGATATAGAAAAGAAGAAACAATAGTATGTTAAAGTTAAAGCATGTTTTCTACAGGGGAAAGAGTGTATAGAGAACTGACGATAGCTTTAGCAACAGACAAAAGGGGAACGAGGACTGTGCACTGCATCTCTACCTCTCCTGTTCTGGGGTTCAGATGCTCTTTTCCCTCCTTTGACAAAAGGTGAAAGAGGAGTGATATGAGATATCCTATTGAACCCACTAGAAAAGGACCTCTTTTTAATGATGTTTTAACATTTGAAGATGCCGAGTATCAATACTTTCATTCAACTAACATAATTTAATGAACTGAAATTTCTAGCTGTGTGTTAGATACAATATAGGATTTTAAAAAATATATAGAGAGAGCTACTTTTGATTTGGGACTCTTCTGAAGCCGGGAGCGAATGCTTTCCACCCGCAGCACCATCCCCCCACCTCCATGTGGCCCGCCTTGGCTAAATGCCGGCGAATTTACAACATTTCTCATTCAACAGAAATCGGATTACATGCAATCACCGTAATGATCCTACAAATTATTCTAAAATCTACAAAAATGTGTACAAGAAAAGAAAAGACTCTCCAGAAGCCTCTTACAATCTTTTGGACAGTATTATGCAAGGTTCCAGAAGATGTTGGGTGTGCAACTGTGTGCGAAAATATATGTATATATATATATATATATTAATTAATGATAGCATACTTATGGAAAGAATGTGGAAAAGCTTTTTATTCCAATAAACGTTTCGAGCAATTTCACAAAGATTTGTAATTTTATTTGTAATTTTCATATTTTTCAAATTTTTGTAATCCAGACATTTTTTAACTTAATTTTTGTTATCTTAAACAATTCCAGGAAAAAAAAATCTACCTTAAAATGTTTCCTGTGCTCAGGGGCCGATTTACCAAGTTGGGAGCCCCTCTCTTTCGAAAACTTTTTCATACCGTACAAAGCAATTTTCATATCCCACCATACAAAGAAGGGTGTTATAACAACATAAAAATGATTATTAAATCACGATGCAACGTCAGATGAAATGGTTCAATCGACAATAATAATAATATGAAGAGTAATAATACTTCAATTATTAATTTCATTCCGCAGTTTTTCAAGTAACATGCGCCACAGTATTTCAATACTTATTTTCCTAATGCTTACAGGGCCGTACACAGAATGAAAATTCGGGGAGGGTCCAAAAATTTCGGAGGGGGACGAAACTGTGAAAAAGGCTGAATTTTTCACAGAAAGACTTAGTCATTATTATTTTTTAAGAAAGTTTAAAATTTCGGCGGAGGAGGGAACCGGACCCCCGCATCAGCCCCCTGGGTACAGACTTAATGATTATATCAGAGAATTTATGATGAAATACATCTTCACTTCACTTCACTTAGGGAGGCATCTCCTTTTACCAGTTCCGATTGAAAATCAGCTGTATGTTTTCCTTGCGATCAGCAAAAAATATTACATAGGCCACACCAAAATCGATGAATAATTGCCAGAGACTGTACCATTTACAAAAAATAGGTGTGTGTATATAATGCTAGTGCTATATATATTAATGCTATTACTTTTCATAAAATTAATTTCTCTATCTCTTATTTTAAATTAAAATTAGAATTTACAAATTTTTAAACTAAAAGGAATATTTGGGGGCCCGGGCGCTTGCAACGAACGCCCTGTCGGAAATCAGGCCCTGCCTCGGCTGGTTACGCAGGTTATACACCTAAATAAGCCATGTATCCACATGAGGTTACAATGGGATTTTGCCCTATGCATAGCGTGTATTCACTAGTGGTTACATGGTACGCAATGGGTTAAAAAAAGCACTTTTTTATGCGGCTGGAAACTTCTTCCCACCATAAGTAACTATAGAAAGGATGATATTTAACAAAATGTACTAAAGTTCCGAACTGGTTTTGGTGAAGAGTTATATTTTGATAGTCATGATATCTCATGAAGCTTACGCGCTTCTTGAGTTGCATCTGATTTTAATTCAACTTCTTTGATGTAGCAGCAGAGTTATTTGGTTGAAATCGACTTTGCGGGTGGTGTAGTTTCAACTTTAGTTAATGCTTTCAGATTTTATTTTATTTTTTATTTTTTAGTTTTTTGTTTCTAAGATGACTTCAATTTTGTCTAGTAAATATTTTTGGTCGAGATTTTTTAAAACTTCATTTAAAAACTATATTTCTTCTTAAAAAGTCAGTGTTTGTGCTGCACGTTCATTCATCATATGTTGTGTTGTTATCCACATAAAATAGTCATATAAAATATTGTTGTTCATAAGATGCTAAATGTCTCCCACGGAGGGCATTCCCCCAATAGGCTCAGGACCCTAGAGCAGTCAATCGGTTTTAATCCACAAACAGCCAAAATACTTCAAACATTTGCACATCGTTAGGGGACATAATTTTTTTTTTCAAAGTAGCAATCACGCCTTACCATGGCCAACACCATCTAGATGTAGAAGGTCAAACTGCTGAATCTTTGACGTCATGAAAGCTGTATCTTAAAAAAATTAAACTACTTAAAATTTCTGGTGGTCGCTACAAATATTAGACAATATCTTAAATTAAAGATAAAAATTAAAATACATTTCTGATACAAAATAATTCATTGTTATCTACGTCTGTATCACATTGTCGATTAGTGATGGTCAAACATTGTCATTTGTCGTAAAGTTAATTATTTTATCTTAAATCATTAAAAAGGTTTATGAGTGAGAAAATTCACCACAAATTTAAAATAGATATACTTTGTGAAAGTAAAACTGTGATGACACTCCCCCCGAGTTAGGCTTTCTTTGGTGGCGTCAAAGCATTAGTTTTAAGTTTTCTATATCTAGAGCACAGCTGCCAACTCTTCCGGTTCTTCAGGAAGATTTTCCACCACTAGTTTTTATCAGGTTGTAACGAAAATTTTCCGCCACTTCTGCATGAAAAACTATCTTTTAATTCTTAGATAACTGTCGAGTGGTTAATTACTGATCTTCTTCCACAAGTTCTCGCAGGCTGGCCTCATCAACATCAATAGACCAGACAGAGCACTCAGCTTCTAAAATGTCATAGTCCTTGTTTTTGAACTTTCTGTACTAAACCTGCACAGTGACACATGATACAACAATAGTACTTTAAGCTGTACACATAATTAGTTGGTATGTTGCTGAAAATGGTAGACGGCCGAAGTGTGAAGGTCCCGTGTTCGGGCAACAACTCCTACAAGTAGAGAGCCTAACAACTCGATCTTAGACGTCATCAACAGGCCTGCGAAATTTACGTCATCGCAGTATTATTTCTACAAAGTAAAACTATCTAAAATTTCCGGTGAATGCTATAAATATTAGAAAATATATTAAACTAAACATTAAAGTTAAAATACCTGTCTCATACGAAATTATTCATTTTGATCTATTTCCTTATAATATTATCCAATTTGTTATGGTTAAAAACTGCTATTTTTTCGTAAAATTATATATTTTTATGTCAAATATATGCATGAGTAAATTCACCATAAAGTTGTAATACTTTTATTTTACAAAAATAAAACATTTAAATGTAGGCCTAATGATGACGTCAAGGATTGGTGACGTAGGAGTTAGGCTTTCTTTATCTAAGAGGTGTTGGTTCGGGCAACACCTCCTAGATATAGAAAGCCTAACAACTGGTACGTCACTGTGATTTTACGCCATCAGTAGGCCTTCAAGAATGACGTCATCACAATTTAACTCTGATAAAGTAAAACTATTAAAATGCCTTGTGAATTTACTCCCGCGCAGCAGCATTTTACTGATTTCAGATAGAAGATTTAATTTTACGGCAAAGGGCAAGTTTTTAACTGTAATTAATTATGTAATGTGATTGCGAAATAGATCCTAATGAATTGTTTGTATCACAAAGGTATTTTAATTTTTAACTCAAGATATTGTCTAATATTTGTAGTATTCACCAGAAAATTTAAGTACTTTTACTTTATGAAAATAAAACTGAGATGACGTCGCTACTTGAAGGCCACTACTTGATGTGCTTTTTTTGACTGACGTCAAAAAAGCACATCACTGACTGACTGAAGTTTGACTGACAAGTAGGGACTGACGTCACTACTTGAAGTGGTGACGTCAAAGCTTCAGTTGTTAGGCTTTCTTTATGTATGAGGTGTTGGTTCGGGTCCAATCGCGCAGCTGTCGATCTAACTGTCTGGAGTTTTAGTAGGTTTTATCCAGATGTAACGTGAAAAAGCGTTATTACTCCTTAGAAAGTCCTCCGACCTATGCACCCCCATCCGTGGCAGGTAGCCCTAGCGTAGCGTTGCCATAATCGCACAAACTACAAAGTTGCAACGAGCTCTTCCGACGAGCTCAGCAATTTCACTGTATTCCAAGTCGAAAAATACATACACATAGAAGTACCTTCGCTTTTAAGTTACAATGGACACCTGAATGTGGTTATTCGCCATTACAGCACACAAGTCCTAGATAAATAAATGCAAACTGCTACTTCGCTAAACATTAACGTTACAATTAGTCTCATTTAAAACTTTTCACAAAATGAATAACGAAAATGATGAATTAACCAGTGTACAGTCAGAAGGATCATGAAAACATGCGTCCTCCACTGGTGAAACAACATCTACTAGTCACAGAAAGCCTGAAAACAGAAGCTGTTACGTCATCACAAGGATTCCTGCGTCGACTTGTCACAGTTTTACTTTCCGAAAGTAAAACTATTCTAAATTTATGGTGAGGTTAGACACAAAAAAGCACCATTTTAACGATTTAAAATAGAAAATTTAATTTCACGACAAATGGCATTTTTCAACCATACTCAAATACCAACCATGCACATTTTCAATCATTACATAACATGATAAGGAAATAGATCATAATGAATTATTTTGTCTGACAAAGGTATTTTAAACTTAATTTAAGATGCTAATATTTGTAGCATTCACCAGAATTTTTTAAATAGTTTTTTTTGTGAAAATAAAACTGTGACCGAGCCAGGTTCGTGGATGACGTCAAGTTTCGTGTAGGCTTTCTTTACATTGGAGTTGTTGCTGTAATAGCCCGAATGTATTGGCTACTATGAAGGGGCAGATGATTTGTCACCGAAGCCCATTTCGGAAATCAAACGCACACCCAAGGCGTGATAAAGTGGATTTTTAGACACTACACCATTTCAGCGGCTTATTTTATAATATAAACTATAAGTTACGACGTGGATTGTCTGTCAGAAATGTCGCCCCGCTAGGAAAACTCATGTACACATCCGCGGAAATTCTATGGCTTGGCCAAGGATAAAAATTTGCAGACCGCGTGTACCGAGCGATCAGGGAGGAAAACAGCTACTATTGGGATATTTTCTTTATACTGTAATTTCTTAGTTTTGAATGTTTATCTGAAATGTCGAAAGTTAAGAAAAGTGTTAGGTCAAAAGACCTAACATTTTTTTATGGAGCTGCCAACTTCTTCCCACCAGAAATATTACAGAAAATACTGACATTTGACAAAAAGTATCAGTTGATCAGCGGTTGTGGAATCGCTGGCATCTGGAAGCTCATGATATCTCGGGAAGCTTACGGGCTTCTTGAGTTGCATGTGAATTAACTCAACTTTACGCTGCTGTAGCAAATGAGTTAGTCGGCTCAAATCGCCTTTAAGCGTGGTGCAGCTGCAACCACTTTCAAGTGCATGCAATAACCCAGTGATTAATATCAACGGAATAATAATATTTTCAATTTTTCTAATATAATGATTAATTTCAACATAAAATTTGCAGCCTTTTAAATAATTATTAGTCTATATGCCTAAAAAAAATATTGATATTTATCGTTATTCGAGAAATTCTGTAAATATGGGGATACATTTTCTGATGATTGAACTCGACTCATTTGTCAGCTGAAAAGCAAACATAGGGTGTTCCAAAATTTACTAAATATTTGAATTAAATAGAAAATTAATTAATTTAGTGTTGGCAACAAAATAAAGGAAAGCAGCTGATACCTTAGGTTTAATAAAATGGCAAAACTAGGCGAAAGAGCAATGCGTTTTCATTGCTGAAGAATGATTCAAAAACAAGTTTTGTATAGATTATGAATACATAATAATATATTATTAATACAAAATAATACAAAATATTATATTATCAATACATCAACAAAGTTGACTTTACTGGAGAAAGAAACATTACACGTTTTGCTTCAACATTTAACCAGCTTCCTCATCGTTGGATTGGCAGAGATTCTGAGGATGACAATCACCTTCTTCTGTGGCCACCTTGCTCTCCAGACGTAACTCCATGAGATTTTTTATGAGGTTGCATAAAAGATCTTGTGTGCGGTTGCATAAAAGATCCCTATGCCACGTGATTTATAAGATTTACGCCAAAGGATCACAACCACATTTTCTACCACTGATCGCCTCATGTTAATGCGAGTATGGGGGTGGGAAGAAGAACTTGATATGTGCCGCGTCAGGTAAGGTTCATATATTAAACATTTACGAAGCAAAGCCAGAAACATTTGTTTAACCAATGAAGTCAACTCTGTTGATGCATTGGTAATATATTATTTTTCATAAGCCACATCCAAACCCGGGAGGGAATTGCGGCACACCCTGAATATATATGTGTATACAGGCATGCATACATATAGTATGATTAAAAGTTAAACATACTAAAAGACATTTGCCTGATCATCTGAAAATCGCGGATACAGTGATTCAAATAAATGCCTACTTTACCAACAATGACAACCTGCTATTGGCCATGGCAATGCACAACCACCGCCTCCTTCTTTCAGAAAGCCTTTCAACTCCTACACCAACATAAGGTCTGCATTCATAAGTTATGTTTTCAGAAAATAAAACTATTAAAAATTTCTGGTGAATTAACCCATGCGTAGCAATATTTCAATTATTTGAGATAAAAAATAAAATTTTACGACAAAAGGTAGTTTTTAATGATGACTAATTAGATAATAATAGAAGGAAATAGATCATAATGAATAATTTTATATAAGAAAGGTATTTTAACTTCAATGTTTAATTTAAGATTTTTCTAATATTTGTAGCATTCACCAGAAATGTTAAACAGTTTTATTTTGTGAAATAAAAACTGTGATGTCTTTTAAGCTTGGTGACGTAGGAGTAGTAAGGCGTTCTATATCTAGGAGGTGTTGGGACGTCAGGCCGTATGTAGGGGAGATAGCCTGCAGAAGATTACTGGAGTCAAGAGATCAATCATCAGGATATACTTCTGTAAGAAGTCTGATGCTTTCTGTATCATCTATAAGTGAATTTTTTCCACCAATATTAAAATTTGAAGCTTCAAACTATGAGGAGTTTATCGACTGGTCAACGTGCAAACTTTCTCCTCCTCCAGTGATAGAAAATGCGACAAAAAAGGCTATATTGTCTTGTCTAGAAACTAAACAATTACCAAAGTTTGAATTCTTAAAATTCTTATGTCACAATGAAGCTGTTGAAAGGATTGTGAAATTGGTCAGCAAATCTTCAGCAAAGGTATTTGGAGAAGACACAAGAGGTGGATTTATAAGAACAACTTTATACACGGGATAATTTATGCCAAAACG
The DNA here is from genome assembly GCA_038373885.1 of Cheiracanthium punctorium. Taxonomy (NCBI): domain Eukaryota; kingdom Metazoa; phylum Arthropoda; class Arachnida; order Araneae; family Cheiracanthiidae; genus Cheiracanthium; species Cheiracanthium punctorium. Next base: position 96,457 of record JAWZYV010012475.1, read on the forward strand.
GACTCAGTCGTCCAACTTTAAACCTTAATCTAAAGGTAGAACCCAGCAAACACACTACTGCCCGCAAAATGCCGGCCGGGTACCCGTCGTGCTGGCAAAGTGCCGTCTACCCGGAGCAAGGTAGATTGCCTTCGTCTGGAAGTCACTGGAGTGCCAGTGTCTGAAAAGTGCATATTCGCCAGTACATAACTAGTAACGGCGAACTGCTATGTGTCTATGACATGCACAGAAAAGTTAACGGCATGGTACTGCTTAAAATGTACCGGACCAGCACTATTTGGCAGTAATGGGCCTGTATATATTTCGTAGTGTTGGCATAAAATTTCGTTATTTTAATTAAATAATATTGTTTCACATTCATACTGTGTAGAAGTGTTAGGGGATATAAGTTCCGGGCACCCAAAGGCAAGTGTCACTGCTAAGATTTTTTTTCTTTTTTTTTGAGGGAGGGGTATAAGGGGAGAAGTTCATATTGTGCCTTCAAATATTTTAGTACTAAAAACTAAAATAATACAAACGAGTTCAGTATGCTATAAAAATGTTTACTACAGCGACAGTGAAACCCCCACTATGTACAGAATTGGGGTACAATTCTGTACATAGTGGGGTGAAGTACGAGGTGAATTTTATTCTTAAAATTTTTATAATTTATATTAATTTTTTACAATTTTGCTTAACTTTTCCTGAAAAACATATTTGCAGACTTTTTCTACGTTAAGCTCCTGTAGTTATTTTGTTAATGAGCCAGTATTTTCATGTAATAGTCAAAAATAGAATGTATGCAATGGGGCTCATTTAGGAATTATATTTACTTTATTCTATATTTAGATTCCCCTTACGGGTCTCATCCGCCTCTCTCTCTGCCGAGGAATCCTAAACGAGAAAGAAGGCAGCAAAAATCGAACTGTTATCTTTTTATTTGGCAGTAAATGTTTATGAAACGCGAAGTTAAATATTAGTGGTTTGGTGAGGAGCGTCTGTCGCCAAGCTATTTTCTGCTTCAGTGATATTTTGAAAATTGGCGAATTACATTCCAACGGAAATGGCAACCCCTCTCGAATGCCATTTTGTGAACTGTGAATGTTTTTTTGGGATCTCAAAGTTTTAAAATTTTAGCGGTTTCTCATGGATTTACATCTTTCCAAAGTGTTTAATTGGTATTTAAATACTGTTCCTGACTAACAAGATCTCATCGTTAGGAATAGTTACTTTAATAACACTATTTCAACGGTGAGATTTTTGTTAGTTCACATTTGCATGCCTTGGATTGAGATTTAACTGGGATAATGCCCTGGATTAATTAGAAAATAACAGGTAAATTTTTACTTACACTGTTTTTAATATACAAAATCTCATTGCATATTATAGTGTATAAAAGTATTTTCCTTCAAAAAATTTGAGTCATATAGGTACAACAGGTATATAGAAATGTCTTTTCAGAATAGCTAACATAAAAAAAAATCATTTGATCAAAACAAAATATTTCAGTTCAGCGAGCAATAAGTTCACAATAAAGCAAAATGTTACTCTAAAGTTATGTGTAACCATATATATATATATATATATGTGTAACCATATATATATATATATATATATATATATATATATATATATATATATATATATATATATATATATATATATATATATATATATATATATATATATAGTGCAACTTTATTTATTATATCCTATATGATTTTGACTAATATATACATATATCAACCGTAAAGTATTATAACTCATTTCTAAAATCTCTTTAATTATGAGATATTGAAATTAAACTGTTTATAAATGATTTTATGTAGGTTTTGACATGTGTTATATCCTCTCTCATAAAAAAAATATTTTTTTAAAATGAAAATTTGTAAGAAAATTGCAGTTTGTGAAAACTGCACACAATTCACTAATGTTGGGCGAACATAATTTGCAAATGATGTACTAATGGATTTTGCTGTTGTTTTTAATTTTTCATGTATCTAGTTTTTTTATCTTAAAATGTTACCCTTAAGCAATGTCTTTTTTTTTTTTGGAATGGGTTGATGAATAAGCCCCCCAACCCCGGATCCGCCACTGGCTCATATTTTAGTTATGGCAGCGTTACTGTAAATAGGCACTAATCCGGTACCGTGCCATTATATTGTAGTCACTGTTAAGGCACCAGGCCAGTGCCTTTATTTTTAATAATAGCCGGCACCCGGCCGTTTCATTTTGGGCATTATAAACTTCATGGGCCAGTGCCTTTATTGTGAGTAACGGCCGGCACATGCAGTATGCCAGCAGAGTGCCGCTGCCTTCCCGGGCTTCTGGCAAGGTACTACTCGGGCGACCACTTTTGGTACGATTCGGTTACTTTTTGCAGTGCCGGGCCGGCGCTGTACGTGATGGCAGAAAGGCACTGGCAAGGTACTCCGCCAGCAGGTGTGTGTTTGCTGGGAAATTCGTTTAAAATCATATATTAATTGTAAAAGCAAAAATATTGTAACTAACTATGTAAATAATTCTATTCTTCATTTCTGAGTGTATGGGAAGGGCAGGGCGGAGCTCGAAGTGTAACCACCGCATCGTAATGAGTTCTGGGTTGTTAATGCAATAAATTACAATTACGTATCAAGGAAAGAGCTTCACAGTGCATGTTTATTGAGAAAAGTGTAAAACCGAACTAAAAATCAAAAACACTGCAACACGTAAGAAAAGCTGAAAAGTCGAATTTTGGTTAATTTTATGAATCTTAACGGCTTACGCGCCATCTAAAAACTGCAAAAAAATAAAAATATTTTTAAAGATATATGAAAAGAGTAGTAAAAAGAAGTATGTGAATGATATTGGAACAAAAATTAATAATATTTCTATTTCAAAATAAATCTCTCTCTCTCTCTCTCTCTCTCTCTCTATATATATATATATATATATATATATATATATATATATATATATATATATATATATAAATTTTACCTTTTATTCAAACTTTGAAGGTCATGCGTGACCTAAAAATATAAATATTTATTTTTTAAATTATTTTTTCCAAATTAAGGATGCCAAAGAACGACTTTTTCTTGCTATTGGAAGTTGTTTATCAAAAATATCAATTTTCGGGCCATCCTACAGTGTTGTATGTACAAAAGCACTCTATGTAATATATAACTTTGCGTTATTTTGTGCTAAACATAAGTGTACAAATTTCAAAGAAAATGTCCGGAAAGAGACATGAAAAATTTCATCAAGTCTGACAAAATCTAAGAAAAAAAAGAAAGAAAAGAAAGATGCATAAATAATACTGAATGTTCAGAAACAAGGTATGTTTTATATTATGAGAAAAAAAAACTACTTATTTTTTGAAATTGTATTATTGCTTCATAAATTTCCAAATGGCACTCAATTTTGAAAATGACTCATACATTAGCACAAACCTGACAAAATCGAAACCTGAGAGAAATACATCAGAGTAAATAAAATGAAAATAAATTAATGTTCCTTGGGCGGCCGGGTATCATTTGATACATGGAGTGGTACCGGACGGTCTATAAGGGTTGGGGACCACTGTATGAAAGCAACGCACTTGGTATTATTTATATTTCTAAGAGTAAAGTGTCATGCGATTTGTTTCTTACGAAATATATATATATTTCTCATTGGAAGTGTCGATACAGAAAATTTAAAAGGAAAAGGCTGGACCTGCTAATAACTAATATTAGAAATATCTTAGAAAATAGTAGTTCCCGTAGACTACCAGTCCTTCACGCTCGACTCGTGTGTGTAGTTATCAAAAGAAAATTATAAATGACTTCTACAAATGGAGGATTATTTTTCAAGTGAATTAATCAGATTTATCGTTAATCTGAGACCTAGGCTGTTTTTCCATACAGAGCCGTAAAACATCATTTGAAATATTAAGTAAATACTGCCATGTCCAGTTATAGTGAATGCCTACCGTAAAATTAAAGAATTGTACTGGTAAAGCAAGAGGTATTGCCGCTCAGGTAGAATAGTTGCTTAAGAACCATTCTATCACGCCTTGGGTCCGGGTTCGAATCCCCGCTCGGGCATGGATGTTAACTTGTCCGTAACTTCATAGAGGATAACTCTGGCCGCCCACTGGGTTCTCTCATAATAATATGGTTAGTAGTCCGGGCCTTAGTAGTATCAAAATGCTTGATTAACAAATACCCGCAAATTTGAAAAAAAATAGGTGTTTTCAACTGCAATTAATTTCAGTGCACGTTATTATACTAAATAAAGCAATTATCACCCTGATATATTTCCTATTAAAAAGATAGGAAAAATAATTTTGCAGATATTCCCCAAACATATTTATGATTCTCATTGAACACCCTACGTACTACATTTTCCTCTTTCTAAAATAAATCTCGAATTTACGATTTCAATCTTACTGAAAATTCATATCATATATTTCCTGAAATAAACGCATATGACACAAAATACATATTTATTTTGATAAATTGCATTTTAAATAAAAAGAACTAAAGGAGAAAAACAATTTTAAATAAATGAGAATGCACTAAACCCGTTTCATATAAATTCTTTTTAACTGAAAATTTCCATTCTTCTTTATGAAAAAAAAAACCTATGAAATGGAGGTACGAAAACGGATTTTTCAAAACAATTTAGACTGTTAAATTTGTATCTATCTCTCTATACGAACCTGTTTAATATTTTACAGATATTTTATTCAATCTGATTATTTATGCACAATTTAATTTTTAAGAGAAAATGAAGAAACAATATACATCTTTTAAACATAAAATTGTCTTTTATTAAGAAATTTACAATATTAAATTAATGATAAATATTGTTTAATACGTTTCAATAAATTTCTGAAACTATAAATTATGCGTCCGACTACCCCCCACCCCTTAAAAAAAGCATTAAATCTCTATAAATACCAATAAATAAGAACGCTTTCTAAGAAAAGTAAAGTCATATATCTCAAACACGTGAACAATAATGCGGAGGAAAATGTTCTTGCTTTTTCTGATACGCCTTTCTCAATATAAAATCTCGGAACAACTTTCAATCACATATTCTTTTAATATTAAGTCATTCAAATCGTTCTTTGCTTATTTTCTGGAAAACTTTTTCATACATGCCAACTACTCAGGAAGATAAGTAGCTTCTTTTTGCAAAAAGGTACATTTTAGTTTTTTTCGGAATATTAACCACTACCCTCGCTGAGCTGAAATATTTTATTGTAATATAAAACCAAAATTCTTCTTCAAAAAAAGGTGATAATGGTACTCGGACTGGTTGGCAGTTACGCTTTTTACTAACTTCGCTTACGCTTAAATTGAAGTCGATTGCTAAAATGGCACAAATTATGTTTATGTGCTCTTTGTTTAAAACATTTTGATAGTAAATGTTTTGATGTATTTCCCAGAAGAAAGTGATCTCAGTGACGAAAATAAAGGTTTCCAAATAATTAATTTAAAATTTTAATTTTGTAAAGTCAAAGGATATTTTCATAAGAGTTCCAAATATCCATTTAAATGTTCCATATGAAATTATAAGGTTTTCTTTGGCATTGTACCCCAGGGTGGGTTTTAGCCTGGCTCATAAGGTTTCTTTAGACAGCTCTGTTCATGACTTTAATCTTCAAGTTGGAGATATTTCAAGTTTTTAGGTCTTTCAAGACATCATCCATTCACCTTGTTTTGGGTCTACCTCTTGGCCTATTGCACATGGACCTGCAATGAAAGAGCTTTACCACTCAGCTGTTAGGTAATCTCTCAGGGTGCCCAAGTCATAAAAGTCTCATTGCCTTAATGATTTTTACTATGATTGCATGTTTGATAAGAGTCTCTGGATAGTCATTAGTTCTTATTCACCATGGGACGGATAATAGTTATGCACATTTTGAGTTTTAATTGTTCTCCGGATCAGTTTGTTTTTACAGTAGATTCTGATATAAAAATTGCATTGGTTCCCCTTCAGAACTCCAGAACCAATTTCCTCAGAAATAGTATTTAAAATGTTTATTATTGAACCTTTGTGTGTAAAGCTATCAACACTCTCAAATTTAAAGTTACCAACTATCAGATAGTCACTGTAGTTGCTTGTAAATTTAATTTTTTTTATGTATTTTTTCTTTTGTTCATTAAATGAATGGTCTGTTAAATCTGCTGCATCTGTTAGCTTTTTTGTAAATTGAAATTGAAGCTTTTCTGTCTCTGCTCAGTATTACTAGGGTCATTTCATGTTAAATCGACAAATGGGTTGTGCTTCACCATTTGTGACTTTAATAAAGTTTTGTACGTGATATCCATATAGATGGCAACTACTACGGAATATAATTAACCACTTTTTGTAAGCAGTATATCCCTATAGTATTTTTTCAAAATAGCAACCAGCTCGCGTGCGTTGTAAAAAAATTATGTGATATTTTAAGCCGAAAATTATTGTTTATAAAAAGTGGTTAGTTATATTCCGTAGTAGTTGGCGGATATGTATCTACCTATATTTTGTATCCCCAAACAGTTTTGTTTCCCCTTCCTTAAAACATTTTGTTATTGAAGCATATCTATTTGTTTGCTCCGCGGATGAGTAAAAAACTGCCATTTTAGACTCTTTTTCTAAAGGCTGTAGAATTTTTATTTGAAATAGTAGGAAGATCAGATAAGGCTTATTGGAAAGCATGAAGTATGGACTTTTGAATGCGCATAATCAAATAGATTTATGTTAAGCTTGAATACAGAATTTTGGCCATCAAATAGTCGTTCACAAACTCATGATTTTTGTCATGTTAGGCATTAAAAAATATGAAGGACTTTAAATAACAAACCATTTTTTTTCTATTGCACTTACATATCATTACTACATACAGAAGCAAAATTGAGCTGTTACTAGGAAAAATTGCTTAAACTTTCAAAAAATTGGAAAATGTGCTTTTTCAACCCCTCCAAAAAAGTCATGTGGGAAAACTGTTAAAAATTTCAAAATGACATGGTAAGAAGCTCTTATACTCTACTTAGAACAAAACAAAAATTGTCTTGATATTCCAAAAGACAGAGAAGATACACACTTTTGAAGCAGCACTACAAAAGTAATTACAGACAATTGAGAGACATAGGGGAGACCTGTGTACCTAGGGCCATACCACTTTATTTGAATAATATTCAGTTCTAAGTTTTATTATTTAGTTGGGTAACTGGCAACGCCAGGATCTATCTTGGCAGCCATTTTGAAATCTAGGAGGAGAAAGCTGTAACAAATGCATAAGCAATTTTATTGGTCTGAAGTAAAATTCTGAAGCTCATCTCTTTTATTGCCTTACAAAGGCAAGTGAAATATTTTTCTATAAATTCTAATACATAATCTTGTGTGAAATATTAGGTACTAAATGAGTTATGAAAAAAGGTTGACTATTGACTTTGGTTACAATTGTTTGTTCCAGATATCTACCATGTACCCTTATGAACTGTTTTATGAGGGCAGTACGTACCCATTACTTTTAAATTATTCTTAGTTAGCCATCCGTTTAGCCATCCGAATGAAAAGTTTACCATTTTCATTAGAATATGCCTGCAAACTGCGTGTTCAACAATATCTCGAGAAATATTCTCTTGACCGATTTAGTCACCTTAACTTTATCATAAAATCGTTCTTTTATTGATTCATCTGAGTCGTCAGTAGGAGGATTAATGTAAATGATGGTTATATTAAAGAAGCGTCCATTTACTCTAAGTCTGCATAGTCTCTCGTTAACTGGGGAAAAGACCAGTACTGAACGCGACGTCTTCTTATTAACGATAAATCCAGCTCTATTTAAGCCCTGGCTCTCTGATCTTTTCGAACTTCCATTTGGTATTTCACTAGTTTTTCAGCTACTGCCGCCGATTCCCCAGTCGATAACATCCATCTAACATTTCATGATACAATCCTATAACTGAAATTATATTAATCCTTATTCATTCGAAGTCGCCGACCCTGTGTCCATCCAAAGGGACATTCTGACGCCAGTAAAAGAATCTGACCGAAAATGATTTAAGTAGGAACTTAATATATATATATATATAACCTCCTCCTTATAGGCTTCTTTACGTTGACCTCCTAAAGCAGAACAATTTAGACCTTCATGCAACTGGAGATAAACAATTTGAAAATTAATTGCAACCCTTTTCAAATTTCAGACATAAAACTGTCATTGGAATTAATAAGCTAACTCATTAGGCACATCAAACGGACATGCAGTTCATCAAGGTCAAAAGAGTTTCGGAAAATGTCGTTAAAATGTCATTAGAATCAATTGCGACTGACCTAGTCTCTAATGGCATACAGAAAGGCAAATTTTACATTCATTAGATGTTGTTCTGGGACGACATGATAAGTTTAGAATATATTTGCGTTGGGGTTGGTTTTAAATTTATGTGATTATTAACTGTAACTTCAGACTTGATAATTGGATGTTATATAATCTGTAGTTACTTGTATATATCCTTCTGTTATGTTCTTGAGTTTCGTATTTCCATGTAAGCAATATCTAATAAGGTACTCTAAACTAGGATAATACACTGTACTACCTTTATTCTTGAATTACAGTAGTGTAAAAACATTACTTTCATGTATTAAATGTGCTAAAATCTTTTTCAGACTGTTGATAATTTCCCGATAATTTTCCTGAGCTGGAGATATTTTTCTTCTAACGTCCATGAAAATTTCCAAAAAAGAATAGTGACGCTCCTTAAATACTACAATAATCCACTTAATTTGCTAAGTGCAGCTTGTCTGCTTTGACGTCTAAAAAGCAGTGAGAAGAAAGCAAATATTGGAGAACATAAAAGTCGGTTTGGAGGAGGGATTGCTGGAGAATCAGTGAACAAAGGTTTAACATAATGGCTCAATGAAAATGCAAATTTTTGAATGCGTGATTGCAGAGTGGGCTCAAGCTTCATATGAAAAAGTATCAATAGTCGGCTGCGAACCTTTCTGGTATGTAATTAAATACTTTTGGTAAACAGTATACTTTTATAACTACTTTTACAGAAAAATAAGCCGACCGGATTGTATGGTGGGTAAAGCACCGTACTACGGTTTCGGGTTCAACTCCCGACGGTCGGTGTTCGATCCCCGACTGAGCGTGTTTGTCGTTTGTCCATCCATTCATAGACAGCGACGTTGGTCCACCTACTATGTGCCCCCATAATAAAGTGGCCAAAAATTCCGGCCCGTTCTGGCCAAAGCCTTCCAATGCAGTGGCCGGCCAATGGAAAAAAACATAATCCACCCAACTGCAATTGCCGATTTTACTGTATTCTAAGCCCAGACTAAGCCCCTCCTCCGGAATATAATTAATCTATTTTTGCAAGCTATACATCTTTCACTTATTTTTCCGGAATATCATTTAGTTTTCTAGCCGAACCAACAATGTCGTAATTTGAACTGAAATATCCAATTTTAAAAATGGTTAACGATATTCCGATGTGGTTGGCAGTTATAATGTGTAGCAAATACTGTTCTAATACAGTTCTTTGGCTGTAGATATAGATAGAATCATCCCAATTCGGTAGATGGATTGCAACATCAATTTTGGAAAATCTCCAAGAGCAATTTTTTTTTTACTTCGCAGTGGAATTGCACAATCAAAAGGGATAGTTAGTAAAAAATCCCTTGTATTGTCAGATCCTTCAAACAGTATCTTATCTGAAATTTCTTCAAAATTAGGAGGCCACCCATTAGAAGAAAGATTGGCCTGCGTAGTAGGCGACCTCATATTGAATTGACCAACATATCTGTTTGTCGTATTATTCAAGCATGTAGTATGCAGATGGCCCGGCCTTAAGAACATTGAGAACATATGGTCACCTTATCTTAAGACAATTTTTTGACGTCACATAATGACCTTCTTGAAGTGAGAAATTACATGAAGACAATCAATTTTTCAATCTAGATTGACGAATGCGACTGCAAGGATTTTGATTAAAATTTTTTAAGCAATAATTTTCGGCTTGAAGCACAACAAAATGTTTGCGAAATTTGATTGTGTTCGAATAGACAATCTTGATCAGAAAGAAATATTAAAAATAATTTTAGATACAAAAAAGTTATATTTACATACAAAAAAGTTAGATGCAAAAAAGTTATCTGGTACATATTAGTTGTCATGAGCTACTTGGACACCATTCTGTAATTTTCCTTAATTAATGGCTTAATTTCTTCTAAACTAGGCAGCCGATATGGTTCATTGTTAGCTTATTTTAAAACTATCGGAATGGACCAGTTTTTAGGGAATCTTGCCTACCGTAGCTGAGACAGTATTTCCAGAATAGCCAATAAAATATTTTGCCGATTTTTTTTTCTTTCTAATGACCAGGCCAATATTCTACTGGAGTTAAACCTTTAACGCACAGTGTTCCCGCTCTGGGAACACCAAACTCTGACGTTTTAACTGTTGCCAGTCACGAAGAATAGGTTTGATTTCTATAAAAATAGTTGCGGGTGGCATAGCTCACGAGAATCCTTTACTTTTTAGCACGTCATTTCCCGTAATAAAAATTGTCACGATTATATTTAACAGCACTGAAATCTGCTGAAAAATGGAAGAGTGCGAGAACAGCTGGAATAGATTGCCCAATGCTGAAAAAAAGGACAGCCGTTGCCATCTCTCGACTTAACTACCAGCAAGATGGCGGACGATGCTGGCTCAGCCAGCCGTCGACAAAAAAGGGTCTCTAGATCTGTGGCACGCGATGAACGTTTCGATCGTCCGCCATCTTGCTGGTAGTTAAGTCGAGGGATGGCAACGGCTGCCCTTTTTTCAGCATTGGGAAAGGGTTGCGCCTCAAAGGGTTAACTCCTACAATGGCCGCAGATATTGATCCTTTCATTATGAGGAGCCTATTAATTAGATCAGTCTCGCTCTATGAGTAATCTCCTGATTTCGAAACAATTCCAGATAAGAGACCTAGCACCTGAAATCGAAACCCCCAGAGGAGTCGTTTGAACAAGGAGGGCATTGGAGCTAAGAAAGATTGCAAGTGCATCAGCTCCCTTTAGCTTACACGGTTCCACAGCAGACTGGCTGAGAGAGATTTTTCACCCTCCTAAACATTGGCCAAACCAGTGCTCCTTCACTTCCTGTGTTCTTACGGGAACGGGGCTTATCGGCTTGGCCGCTCCGAGACTCTTTCCGAATGTTTAATTTTGCATTTTTTCACTGTTTCAGCGCATGCAAGTTGCCATAAAATTTAGATATTACAACACAATTGACGTTTTCAATAGGATTTTTTCCGCTTCTTCTTAATTTACCCTCTTTTCTGTTGATTGTTCAGTAAATTAGAAAATGAGCAATACTGGAGGATTTATAGATTTTCCATTCTATCTGCAGTAATTTTAAAACGGTTAGAGCTCAGACAGGGTTCCTATGCCATCTACCAACACCTCCTACATATAGAAAGCCTAACAACTGAAACTTCGACGTCATCATTAGGCCTTCAAGTGATGACGTCATCTCAGTTTTACTTTCACAAAGTAAAACTATTTAAAATTTCTGGTGGATGCTACAAATATTAGAAAATATCTTAAATAAAGTATTAAAATTAAAATATCTGTCTCATACAAAATTATTCATTTCGATCTATTTCCTTATCATATTACCTAATTCGTCACGGTTAAAAACTGCCATTTTTCATAAAATTGTATTCTATATCTCAGATTATTAAAATATTGTTATTCATGAGTAAATTCACCAGAAACTTTGTATATTTTTATTTTGTGAAAATAAAACTTTTAAGTGTAGGCCAAACGATGACGTCAAAGCTTGGTGACGTAGGAGTTGTTAGGCCTTCTTTATCTAGGAGGTGTTGCATCTACGCAACACATGGCAGCTAATGAACTCAGCTAATACCAACACCTCCTAGATGCAGAAAGCCTAACAACTGAGACTTTGACGTCATCACTAGGCCTTCAAGTAATGACGGCATCACAGTTTCACTTTCACAAAGTAAAACTATTTAAAATTTCTGGTGAATGCTACAAATATTAGAAAATATCTTAAATAAAAAATTAAAACTAAAATACCTTTCTCATACAAAATTATTCATTCCGATCCATTTCCTTATCATATTATCTAATTAGTCATTTTTTAAAAACTGCCATTTGTCATAAAATTATATTTTTTATCTTAAATTATTAAAATATTGTTATTTACGAGTAAATTCACCAGAAACTTTCTATAGTTTTATTTTGTGAAAATAAAACATTTACATGTAGGCCAAATGATGACGTCAAAGCTTGGTGATTGTAGGAGTTGTTAGGCTTCCTGTATCTAGGAGGTGTTGCTAATACCCGCCCAAGTGTGTCGGTGCAATAAGGAAACACCCTATATAAGTAAATACGTTATTTTTGCTTACTTTATCATTTTCTTTCTAACTCTTATAATGTTTTCTTATGTACAGTAGACACCGGTTATAACGTACTCTCACGGGACCTAAAAAAGTAGTACGTTATAAGCAGTATCGCCGGTAAGATTCAATTTACACAAAAAAAAAAAAGAAAGTGGGCTCATAATTTCATTGTAATATGTGTTTTAAACAGGTCTGATTTTATAAAATTTAAATTAAACAGAGAAAATTCTTTATTACTTACATTTTTCATTGAGATAAATAATCTGAAATTTTCTTTTGCTTTAAAAGTACAGATGCTACTTTAAAAATACCGTTTTGGATATCCACCATAGACTTTTGTAGAGTCTCTGCATCACCAATGCGGCATTCGAAAAATCGTGGTAATGTTTTTGCAGGATTTAATGCGTCGGGTATGCTTGGCATAGGCTCCTCTGTTTCATCTTCACTATCATCAGAATCATTATAAATAAGACTTTTCAGGAGGCATTTACATTGATGAATGACAAATAAAAAGCATGGTCTTGTTCTTAGCCCTACCTTGCTGGCGAAAAAGATAAAGATCGCTCCCTTCATTCATGCACAATTCATCTCGCTAGAGAATCCGAAAATTGACAACGAGTGTTTTTGAAAGTACTGAAATTTCCGAGCACAATGAAATAAAATTCTTAAGAAAAGCAAAATTTTATTTTTGCCTTTGGTATAAAAAGTACGTTATAGCCGAAGTACGTACTTTTGTTAAGTACGTTTTAACCGAAGTTAAATAACGTTATAAATATAGGACTTCAATTGGGACTTAGCTTCTAGGTACGTTATAACCGATAGTACGTTATATCCCTGGTCCGTTGTAACCGGTGCGCACTGTATCTATAATTTATTTTAGACAGTGACAATGTGTAAAAATATTGTTAATTGTTAATTATATATTTATTCCAGCCGAATTCAGTTTTTACAATAAACTTGTGACATTCACCGACTTACATATTAAAATGCGTGAGATTAATTAAAAACAAAGAAATCTTTGTCTTCAACAAAATCAACGCTTTTACGATAAACTCTTAGATTGTTTTTATGTTTCATACAAAATCCTTTAATCTTGTAGTATTTTTCTATCATTTTTCTAGAGAGACAGCTTTTGACAAGCGACAACAATTTTTCTTTTTGATTTCAATTATAATTTGTCAACCTCTCACTTGATCGCTATGAAAAGATCGTTACTGATGCTCTAAAAGCACTTAAATGTTGAAAAATGAACTTTCTGACTTGGGAGCGAGGAACGAATTTAACAATTTGCAATTCTCTCCTCTGTGCCGTTTTTTCTCCAAGGCTGTTGCATAAGATTTGTAACATTTACGAATGAGATTTAAAAAAACGGAACTTGTGTTACGCTCAGGAAAAAAAATGATAAAAAATTATTTAATATTTAATGCAGTATTTCACTACCGATAAAGTATATTTACATTATTTCGGTAAAGCTTAAATAGGAATACTCTTGAAAAGAGTGCATTAAATGTACACGTAAAAACATTTCAGTCAGAGAAAATGCATTTCATGACTTATAAAAAAAAATCTTTTTTATTGTTTGTTCTGCTGCATATGTTCTTGTCAGATGCTAGAAAAATATTAAAGAGAAGCATTAAGAAATGCAAAATGTTTAACTTTGGTGCACAGTTCTAGGGTAAACTCTGGTATATTTACGTTTGTTTAATAGAATGTTAGATTAGCAGAATACTCCGCAAATGAATAAAATGAGAAAAAGTACAGTTTTTATAGAAAAAAACCCTTTTTATAAAAAGTTCACACATTAATTCATATTTAATTATTATTCATTAATCTGAAATATAGTTCAAATAAAGAAATTAATTAAATCTATAAATTTGCACATTTAAAAAGGATAACAAGCGAAATTTCAGTAGCATTTCTGAAATGAATATACTACCACACGATATATATAAGACAATAATAAAAGGCATTGGTGCCAAGTATTACGGAATATAATTAACCACTTTTTTTGAACGGTGATTTTCTGTTTAAAATATTGCAAAATTTCCGGGTTAGAAGCGTAAGCTGGTTACTGTTTTGGAAAAACATTCAACGATTTTACCGTTTACAAGAAGTGGATAATTTTATTCCGTAATACTTGGCACCTATGAAAAGGTGGTACAGTAATAAATAATGCCAAATAGTTACTAGACAATTTTATAGAAAAATGTTAATGAGAATATAACAGGTGAGTGCAATATACAACATTAAGTCTGAGTGAGAAACAAGATAAAACTATGTGTTCAGTCTGTTTCTTTACATGCTATAAACTGCAGATATATCCGAACCACTATTTAAGTAATTTGTGCTTAAAAAATTTTATGCCACATCAGAGTTTCAAATTTAGCTGAAGCACGAAACACAAAAGCATGCATGGCATTGCGATTTTTATAAAATTGATAATTTCATGCTAAGTTTCAGAGATGTGCACAGGCACTGCCTCCTAGATATAGAAAGCCTAACCATGTTACCAAGCCTTTACGTCATCAGTAGGCCTTGAAAGATGACGTCATCACAGTATAACTTTCAGAAAGTAAAACTATTCGAAATTTCTGGTGAATTTATTCTCGCATAACAACATTTTAATGAACTGAGATAGAAAATTTCATTTTACGACAAAGGGCAGTTTTTTAACTATAACGAATTATATAATGTAACAAGAAAATAGATCGTAATGAAATGTTTTGTATCACAAAGGTATTTCTTTTATCTTTAACTTAAGATACTTTCGAATATTTGCAGCATTCACCAGAAAATTGAAATAGTTTTCTTTATCAGAATGACAGTGTGGTGATGTTATTTCTTTAAGGCCTAATTATGACGCCAAAGCTCCAACGGTCAGGCTTTCTGTATCTAGGCGGCTGTGGCGTAGGCGAACTATATAAAATACATTATGTAATGAAATTATAACTGGCAGTATAATTTCCTCGATGTCCTCTACGTACTATTTTTTTCGTAACTTAGTTGTCTGTTTTCAATTTTACAGAGTATCACGGCCACAAAAAACATAAGTAGTCACCAGTTTGACATATTTCTGCTGCAGGTAATTGTCATAGGTTTTCCATTTTGCGAAAGAAAGCAAACGTAGAAAATTTTCTTAGAAGTTTACGAGTTGCAATTATGAACGATGCAGTAATCTTAAGGATACATACAAGGTACTTAACAGACGTAGTTGTAAATTTGAAATTGTAAATGTAAAGGGAACGAAGACGTTTGGGAATTACATAATACATAGCTGTCAACTATTCCGGAATATCATTAACTACTTTTTGCGAACAGTAAATTTCTATAAGTATTTTTTCGAAAAAAAAAATAATAATAAGCACTCCCGTCAAATTCAAAACTTATGCTATATTTTAAGCCGAATCCTCCTGTTAAAAAAAAGTGGATAATGATATTCCAGAATAGTTGGCAGCTATGCGATACTGCAGGTATGGTTTACATGCACCAGATAATAATCACTTCCAAAAAAAGTTATTAAAGTGTTAATGTTTTACCTTTTTTTTGACAAACAATACTGAACTGAGATTGGTAGTTATAAAGTATGTTTTTCTTTTAAAAGATGCAATTTAATGCAAGAATAGTTACAAGAATTTCTGCAATGAAATTTTTCATGGAAAACTAAAACTTCAACACTTTTTAAATTTTTAACCGGTAAATTAACCCTTTAACGCACCGTGTCCTCACCGTGAGAACACAAAACTCTGACGGTTGACTGTATCCCTCACGAAGAATAAATTTGATTTCAATAAAAATACTTGAGAATGATATAGTTAAACGAGAATACTTTACTTTTTAGCACATTTTTTGTCAAACAGTACTGAACTGAGATTGGTAGTTATAAAGTATGTTTTCTTTTAAAAGATGCAATTTAATGCAAGAATAGTTACAAGAATTTCTGCAATGAAATTTTTCATGGAAAACTAAAACTTCAACACTTTTTAAATTTTTAACCGGTAAATTAACCCTTTAACGCACCGTGTCCTCACCGTGAGAACACAAAACTCTGACGGTTGACTGTATCCCTCACGAAGAATAAATTTGATTTCAATAAAAATACTTGAGAGTGATATAGTTAAACGAGAATACTTTATTTTTTAGCACATCATTTCCCATAAGAATGGCCGATTATTTTGGCTGTGCGCGCACAGCCAACTTTGTCAAAAATGATCTCCGGAACTGTGGCACGCGAAGAACGATTCGATGAGACGCCATGTTGCTGGTAGTTAAATCGAGCAATGGCAACGACTGCCCTCTTTTCAGCAATGGGAAATGGTTGCGCTTCAAAGGGTTAAAACAAGTTTTTAGACAGAGCATTGCTATCCAATTTTGCTACGTTTTAGTCATATTTAACCTAATGACAATAGTTCCAGCTAATGTTTACATGCCGCATGAATCCAACTTTAGATATTTCGTACATTACGGAAAATCAGTGACTATTCCTTTCATAAACTTAATTTTTCGACTTAAAATTAGGCATAATTTTTGAATGAATCCCTGAGTTAACCATTAAATTTCTTAAGAAAATATTTTAGAAATTTAATGTTTAGGAAAAGCAGTTAAATATATATTTCGTAATGTTTCACAACGTCATAAATTTCATGACCTTTTAGCATTTCTTATAACATCTTGTTATATGCATTTTTATGCATCACTTACAATTGCGTTCCACAGAAGTTCACAAGTCCACACGCTATTTTGGTAGTTTATTTCGCATGTATCTTTCAGAATCACTTTTTCTCTAGGGGATATGTTAGGATTAATTTTATGGTTCCTTATAATAGGTAAATTAAAAAAAATCTCATCATTTATCTAGTATGTGTCTGCGAGATAATTCGTCTGGAGAGGAGATTTATTACGATGGTATAATTCATCATCATAAATCATTCGGTCAGATTAGAGATCCCTCAGCATCTAATAGATGAATAAAAGAGTAACATAAGAGAAAAATACACCTTAATAATTGTTCAATATTTTAACTTAATGAATTATTTAAAATAGCAACGTATAATATTTTCAGCGCATTACTCTCTGACGCTTTAGATAGTTTATATGAAAGTTATTTATGCCACTTTCGAAACAATTTGAAAAGTATTTTGTCATAAGAATGTTCATTAAATTCTACCAAAACTGAAGAAATAGTTTTACTCAGGAACAGAATACTTAGAAATTAGTGACATGTAATACTAATATATCTAGCTTTGGGTGTAGTACAACTCTTGCATGCTACAGCTAACAGGCAATATTGTATAATTTCACTTTTACTACTTGTATTAAAAATTTAGTCTTCGTCTAATACAGCGAACGTGATATACAGTATCCTCAAATCAGTCTGAAAGAAAAAGGAAGAAAAAAGATATAAACAGAAAAATGAGATTGTTTAGAGAACTTCGGTTCATCGATTGGCTGATTGCTTTGCGATAGAAGTAATCTGTCATGTTGTTGGATGATTTTTTTTATGTGTACCATCTCCGACTTTATGGGCCTAAGAGCAAATACTGCAGGAAAGATATAAAGCCTTAAAATGTCTTATATTGAATATGTTTGCGCGTTCGATGCAGCAAATGCCATACGTAAAATCTCATAAAAATAATAATAAAGTTATCCAGGGTGATTGAAAACTAAATTATTTTTGTGCATTAGAAATTGTGCCAGAGCTAGTGGGAATAATTCAGCCGTTTCAGGTGTTAACGGATATTTTTACATACGCTGTTAAGTAATCGTGCTAACAGCTTCGAAATTTCAATGAATGTCTTAGCTAGGCTGCATAAACGACGAATGTATTCTGGGAAATTTTGACACGTTCCTTAATATTTTTGTTTTTTATATTTTTGAAAAGAAATACTTAATTTGTTGAAAAATTGGTAAGAAAATTTTACAAAGATGATTGGTTATAAAAAATGATATTGGTTTTCCATACTTTATTCGGAAAAATAATTGATATTTAAACATTAGAACGGAAAGTGCTATGTCATTTCGAGTTGTCTTGATAAACATTATGAGAGAAGCAGTAGACTATTCTGAGAAACAATCAAAGTTTTGGATCATTCTCTATATTCATATCTAATAATTTATGAATAAAACTGTAAAATCCTTAAGTCTCTCTTAAATATAGGAAACATAGTTAAAATTTAAATTTGACTGTTATATCCATTACTTTCTCGATTTACCAGTAGCAAAATATTAATACTAAAGGAATGAATTGTCTCTAAAATGTGTCAGAGAAATTTACTTATTTTTTTTTTCAAACTTTAGGCTCATTGCGGGAACTAAACATTATAATCGATCGATCTGAAAATTTATACACCTTTTATTTAGAGTCATATAAGGTAAACTTCAGTGCTAGGGACAAGAAATTTTCAAAAAAGTCTTTTTTAGAAAATTTTAAAAAATTTGCTTTTCTCATTTTTTTTTCAAACTTTAGGTCCAATGTGGCAATTGAAGACCATAACCAATCGAGTTGAATTTTTACACACTTTTATTGAGTCAATTTGACGAAAAAATAACGCTAAGGGAAGCGAATTTAGAAAAAAGGGTTTTTTTATACATCCTAATCAGCATATCTCGATAGCACTCACGACATTGCTAAATAAACGAGATATACGTATAGCTCGACAACCACAAAAAGTATGAGTAGTCGTAAGATGTAAAACATAAATAAAGGTATAAAAACATCATTGTTTAACATTTTTAAAAAATTTATCATTATGAAAGTAATAAATAATATGATAGATGACCGTGCAAATTATTGCTCATTTTCTCAAACGGCGGAATCAAACTGCACACGGCAACCTGCATGCCCTTTCAAATTTATTCTTGTTTCGCAGTTGCTTTGTATTTGCGAACGCCATAACTCAGCTTCACACAAATACGGTGTAAAAAACGGAATTAAAATTCTTAGGGCATTATCCCTTTATGACTATGGCTGTGTTCATCTTTTGTGGAAATCAAAAATTCGGTCGATTCCGTATTGCCTAATTTTGCTTTACCGAAATACTAATGCAAGAAAACTCAATGAGATACTCTTCTTCACCCTTGGGTACATTTGGACAGTTTACTAGTGTTAAATTTATTCTGAATCTACGCTAAATTAATGAGACTTCCATTTTGAGATTATTTTTCAAAACTAATATAATTATGTTCAATAAATATCCACCAAACATGCTTTATATTTCTTAGGAAAAATGAAGTTTTGGGCTTTACCTTTAACTTTTATTTTGGGCCAAGTAAAAACAGACGACAAAAATAAATCTAGATTTTTTAGCTTCACACTTTGTTTACTCAGGCCAAGTATCTTGGTTCAAATATTATGAAGGCTTAACAATATTTATCGGTGCCGAGAAGAACGTTGCTTTAATCAAAACAAATTGTGCTACATCATCAAAATTTTACGGTTGAAATAGCGGCGACGAATTTGTTTTCTAAATGAACGAAGCCATTTTGTAAAAATTATTTGGTTATTTTAACAAAACATTTTGTCGATTTAACGAAACAATTTGGTTAGAACAAGGAATTGTTGTGTTAATTCAACCAATTTTTTAATGTTTTATTTGATTAAAATAAAACGAATTTTTTCGAGTGTGTGTCCATGGCTCATTTAACAAAATTATTTGTTGACTTTACTATGTTATTTTTTCAACCCCCTAAACAGATGAATGAAAATTTCCGAGGTTAATTAATTTATTTATTCATCAAAATTTTCATTTTTATTTTAATGTTTTTTATATATCTACAATTTTAATCTGAAGAATTTCACGGCATTTTTTTGTTGTTGTTGTTCATAAAACAGATAGACAGTCAGAACCGCTCTTCTGCTCATAGTAAAATAAATATGTATCTTTAATACTAAATACCCAGGATTGTGCAGTTTAATTAAAAAATATTAAACAAAGTTTATTTCTTAGTGTTATTTTTAATGGAGTTTTATCTTTTTCAATGCATGTGTAGTGATACATAAAATTTATGTCTTCTTCTTGCACTTTCAGATTAGATTTAATGTTAAGTAAAAGTTGACTATGGCACTCGATGTTTTTTTTTCAACAGGTGGACACTTGCCGATTGGACATTGTCCTCTACTACAGACCGAAGGTATTGTCACCATTTTATTATGGGGACATCCAGTGGGTGGCCAGTGTTACCGCCTATGAAGGGACAGACATGTCAGCATCCATGTCCCAAGCATTGATTCGAAACAGTACTCAAGGCGTGATAGAACAATGCCTCCTAGATATTGAAAGCCTTACAACTCCTACGTCACGACGCTTTAATGTCATCATTAGGCCTACAGCAGTGACTTCATCGGAGTTTTAATTTCACAAAGTAAAACTATTTAAAATTTCTGTTGAATGCTACAAATATTAGAAAATATCTTAAATCAAGCTTTAAAATTAAAATACCTTTCTCAATCAAAATTATTCATTATGATCTATTTCCTTATCATTTTATCTAATTAGTCATGTTTATAAAATACCATTTGTCGTAAAATTATATTTTGTATCGTAAATTATTAAAACGTTATTGTTCATGGGTAAATTCACCAGAAATTTTTAATAGATATTTCTGTGTGTATGTGAAAAAAAAGTTGTTAAATGTAGGCCTAAAGATGTCGTGAAAGTTCGGTGACGCAAGGTGTTGTAAGACTTCCTCTATCTAGGAGGCGTTGGATAGAATGGTTTTTAAGCCACTAAACCACCTGGGTTTCTAAAATCAATCTCACCTTTGCAATTGGCCGATTAGGCATTCGCCTCCACAACGGCCCGAAGGTATTGACCATTCTATTATGGGCGCAATGAGTGGCCAACGTTACCACTATGAAAGGACGGACAAGTTAATGCCCGATCCGGGATTCGAACCACAACCCAAGGCGTGTTAGAATTGTTCTTTAGCCACTACGCCATCTGGACGGCTCAATCGATAGTGAAAACCAAATACTTCGGCTCCCGTCTCCCATCCGCTACTCTTCAATGTCGAAACCAATGTTATGTTTATACAGCTCTAGAGCTGAAGGCAAATTAATTTACTCTCTGATCAATTTTTCCCCTTAAACATTTCAAATCACAAACAGTCATTATTAAAATTTCAATAAAAATTCATAGATATTTTATCCCGGACACTTACAGAAAAACTTGCTAACTTCCAGCAAACTTGGCTAACGGTCAAAACATAAGTTTGTTTAATTTAATCTTTATAAAAACGCTAAAATGGAAATGGAAATTTTAACGTATATATAAAGTAATGAGACTTACCTTTGAAACTTTCAGTTAACACAGAAAAAATTCATTTGAATGGATTTGTATTTGTTTTTACTCATGCTTAAATGTCTTGGCAGACATTACTAATTCGGTACATTGGTGTAACTTGACATGTAATATGGGTGGGGGGCAAAAGGTTGCCTGTTGTAAAAAATACCATTTTCATATACGTGATAATACGCATTTTCTTGAATTTTTGAAGGGGCAATTATCCCCTCTTGCCCTTAAAAATTGCTCTTGCTTTGTTGTAGACACAAATACTCCATTTACGTCTTATGAAATGAATATAGACTTTCTCTTCTCCACTCCAAACTGCACTGTCTTGCTCATGTACTTGACGCTTACATTGTTCAACGATTTCCAATGTCAGTGGTTCTGAGTTTCAACAAAAATGTTTTGTTAAAATTAAAAGAATTATGTAAAATCAATTTGGTTGAATCAAACAAACTTCTGCTAAATCAACAAAACAAAGCTACCAAACTACTTAACCAAAGAAGTTTTGCTAAACTGAACGCAGCACTTTTTAGCGTGCGGACACTCTGTTTAGAAAGGAGTGATATACAGTGGTGGCCAAAATTGTGGACACTTTTGGAAACTTTTCTTTTGTTTTCTAAGTTCGTGCGCTTATAAAATAATGTTATGCTTCACTAATTCAAACTATTATACATCATTTTAGAGATAATTTAATACTGATTTCAATTCAAAAAACTAAATTAAAATATTTTCAATTCCAAAAAAAGTTAAACGGCAATAAGTATCGAGATACATTAGATATTGATGACTGCAGTGAGCTATCAACAGATTGTATGGTAGCCGTAATTTTTATTACAACTTCACATCGATGTTTTATTGAGCTTACGAGAGTTTTAAGCTCAGAAAAGTAACAGTGATTGACCTGGCAAGTTAGAAATTACAATCCACTTCATCACTGTATTTGTTATTCAGATTAAAGTAATTATAACTTTTATCCTATTGCACATATTGAAATTTAGTTTTGTGTATTGAAATCAGTATTAAATTCTCTTTAAAATGATAAATGAGTTTACATTTTGTGAAACGTAGCACTTCCTATAAGCGTACACAGTTACAAAACCTAAACATTTTCAAAAGTGTCCAGAATTTTGGCCACCACTGTATGAGGTGTTTTTTAGCGAATGTCCTTAACAATAATAGTGGAACCATTAGTAGATACAATTAGTGCTGATGACATTACATATACGCTTTCTATTTAATTTGGAATGTTCTTGGAGTATCTAAATAAATTTTATAACATATATTTTTTTAATAAATTTCATTATTGTGAACATGAGATCTTATATCAAGATTTTCAATGACCGAGGATTTTTTAATGAAAATTGATTTGTCGTCTCGTAAGGGTAAAACAAATGCATGTAAATTATAGTCTAATATTTATTAAATGTACGAAATTAAATTATTATGTATTAAGCGTTATTTGCTGTTTGAAAAAAGAATGAAAAAATAGAAGTAGAATGAGGCAAGAAAGAGAGACAAAAAATACATTGAAACAAGGATGAAAATTTGTAACTATACATAACTGAGTATTTAGAATTCACAATTGCAAACCATTATTTCATTTTTTGCAGACTTTCCTACGCCTGTCGGGCTCTTTTGAAAAACTATTAAAAATCATGCTGTTCAAAAGAAGTGGTTAATTATATTCCGTAAACGTTGGCAGTTGTGTCTGTGTCATAAATTTGTCTTTGCAGTTCTTGTGTGTGTGTCAGCATTCTGAAATTCATAGGTACTTCCTTATTTTCAGGTAAAATTAATAAAAATTTTGTAACACTCATATTAATTTCCAAAATTATACAGACTGTATTTTATTTTTCTACGAAAAGAACATTTACCTATACCAAAAGAACATTACCTATATTATAAAAACCATGATGCCTATCTTTTCTTAAGAACACAATTTACTATGTTGGTAGGCAGCGGTAGACCAACTAAAAGAGTCATGCTTCGAATTTGCACCGAATGCATACGGTATCGAAGAAAAATAATTTCTGAAGCAAATTTAAAAATCCGGCCCTCTAATGGTTGATTGGAGGAACATTCTAAAAAAAAACCCTGAAACTTATATTATTTCTTTTATGATAGCTGAATGGAAATTTTTTGCACTGTAATTTTTTAGTCTTGAGCATTTATCTGAAAATTTTAAAGTTAAAAGAATTTGTGTCATGTTATAAGGCTGCAAACTTTTTTCCACCAGAAATAATTATTAAAAGTTCTAATATTGTAAAAAAAATATATTACCAAAAAGATATTACCAAAAAGGTCTTAAACTGAATGCCTCATGATGTCTCGTGAAGCTTATACGCTTCTTGAGTTGCACTGAATTTAGCTGAGATTTTCTGTTCTAGTGGCTGAGTGAGTCGGTTCTGATCATCTTCAAGAGTGGTGTAGTTATAAGTGCATTAGTACTTCAAGGATTTTTCTTTCTTTCTTTTTTTTTTTAAATTGACAGCTTAGAGTTGATATTGTAAATATTATTGGTAAAGATTTTTTAATTTCGTTTAGAATGCATAGTTTTTCTTAATAAACAGCGTTCTCAGTATAATATATATTACGCAGAGTTTGAGCGTACGAATGAACATAGCGTTTGCGCTAAGTCCATTCGTGATATGTATAATTATTATTCATAAGCCTCTGTGTCAGTCGTTTGAAATCATCTTCGAGGTTTGTGTAGTTGCAAATGGATAAAATAGATTAATATTTTCAAGGTTTTTTTTTCTCTGATTTGTTTTTTAAGATGGCTTTTTCAAATTTACACTGTAAATATTATTGGTAAAGATTTTTTGAACTTTACCAATGATAATGATTTTATTTGATTTTTCTTTCTTAAATCAGCGTTTGGGCAATATTTTCCTCCCTCATTAGATTGTACAATTATTCATATAAAACATTCATATAAAATATCGTTCATAAAATTCTTCCAATGTTTCTCTATCGTTAGGTAAAGTTCTTGTACTTCCTTAAGGGGACAATTTACCATTGGTATATATATTTTTCATTAAATAATATGGTACGAACTATGAACTGAATGCATTTCAAGGTTCAACTAAAAGTAAATTATTAAAAAATAAATCATTTTAAACTTCACATTTAAGTAAAATTAAAAAAAATAAATAAGAATTTATGCTTTTAAAATCTCTACTACATTTTAAAAATAATGTGTTTTGTGAGATTAAAAAAAAGATTTTCAAATGTATATTACAGAAGTCTGTGCATGGATTTTTAGATACATCTAATATATCGTTTAATAAAATTTTTCTACTGATGTGTATATATATACAGTAGAACCTCGATCTATCATTTTTCAAGGGATGCGTAGTAAAAAACTATGCATGCGGGAAAACGACGAATGCGGGTTAAAGTCAAAATAAGAAGAAAACAGTATTTATGAATACACACAATGTATACAGTATAACAAAAATACTAATTTTGTTACCAAATTGTGAAAGAAACAAATTGAAGTTGTGGAGAAATTAAGTGATACTAATTTTTTAAAAAATAAGTAATTTTACACTGAGTTTTTCATTAAACTTTTAATTAAACAAAATTTTCAAGATTTACAATTTTTTTCGTTTTTTATGTGTATTAATGTTTGTATATAAAATTCATACAATTTCAAATACCATTATTGCGTAGGATAAACTAGGCACTCGTGTTGGCTCAGTCTCATCGGCATGAATATTATTCTTAGCTTCTTCGCGATTATTTTCATTTTTTGCGTCACATTTCTTCCATTCTTAGGATATCGCACGTTGCTACTTTTAAATCAATGGATATGTAATCACTACATTTCACACCATACTCATCCCTGGTAAACGTAAGAACTCTTCACCTATACCATCATCAAATCAAGATATACCAGGAAGTAATTCGATTTGTAAGCCATATTGATCTTCAATATCATTTTGGCCAGAAGAAACATTTTACAGCGATGAATGCGGGAACGCGAATTTTTCACGAACGATACATGCGGGTTCTGTTAACGTTATTTAAATACAGCTTGTGCAGTGACCATAGAAATAAAACGATCAATACGAGAAAACGATGAATGCGGGAACGATAGATCGGGGTTCCACTGTATATACATATTTATGTAGTAAAACCATAAAAAATAACATATCCTTATGTAATTTCTTAAATAAAAAAAGAGAAAAAAAGTGAAGACTAAATCCTTGAGCAGATTTATCAGATATACAATAAAGAAGGTACACAAAATATGTTAAATCTCTATTTAAAATACAAAAAAGGCTTAGCGTTTTTAAAACATGAAAGTTAAGAAAATATGAACATAGAGAAAATGCCATTTAAAGTTTTTTTTTTGTTTTTTTTTCAATGAAATTTATGTATGAACAAATTTTACAATATCTGTTGATATTAATGGCGTATAATTAAAAATAAGATGACAAAATATTCAGTTTAAAAATCATATACGAAACTAATAAAAATAATTGATAATAAGAGATCATTATGTTTAAGCAAGTTAGTTTTTAATGTTCCTTTCTAATTTTATAATCAATACATTTAATATGTTTTGTAAATTATATTTTAATCTATTTAAAACTTAGATGGATTATCAAGCAATATCGATTTTAGACGAAGAGGAAATCTAATGTAAGCTTGTTGATTGCAATCATGTGTTGCGCTTTTACTTTGCGACGTTTTAAGAGAGATACTTAAAGTTGTGATAGTATCTTGTATTATACTGAACCTTATATGGTACTGGAAACTTAATAAATTTAAAAATAATATTGAAGAAACTATTGTACCATTAAAACTTAATTATACTTTCTTTAATCTGCATTACAATTTTATTTTGTTGCTATACTTCGATTAAAATTCAGTGCTTCAATAAATAAATAAATAAATAATATAATGAAATTTTCGTAATATAAGTTGGCAATGAAGGTATATTACTCTTAAAAAGTATTAATGAATTAAGTTTTATCTACGTTATTATCCTGTATCGCTTATTTTGCTGTTGTGCTTGACTTAAAATTTTCATCCATAAAAATAGAAAAAAAATTAATAAATAAAAAATAAATAAAATAAAAAATAAAATAAAAAAGTTGTTTTCAGCCTGTAAATTTAAAAGTGCTAAACATTTATGAATATAATTCTCATTAAAAAAAAACTATCCATAATAAATTAAATTGAACATTTGTCGACAAAATAAATAACCCAGTCCAGATATTATAACATCGTTCCCCAAAACACAGATTACACCGGTCAACAAAAAGAAAAAAAAATGGGGGGGGGGTTCTGTTCTCATGCTTAAATTCTGATTCTAGACATTGAAAAACACTTAAATTTTCATTTTTAGTTCTTAAAGTTTGTTTTGTCTGATTTACGTCGATAAGTATATTTCACTTTATTTCATAAACGAAAGATGGCAGCAGTTTGATTAACCCGAAAGCAAACAGTAATTTTATTTGTAACTCTTTAGTATTGCTTGTAGTATTATTTGTAAAATTAATATTTGTTTGTATTATTATTTGCTCATACGAACATAAAAGAAATACGAAACATATTCACTTTTAGACATTCATTTCTTATTATTTTACATTTATATGTTATTGTTTATCACAAATCTTGAATAAAAAAGACTTTTATATCTAGAAAAAACTTTTCGGATCATAATTTAGAGTGGAATTATTTAAATAAAAACTTTTAAAAATCAGAAATGATCAGATCAAAATAATTTTTGCCAAAAAATTGAAAAATTGCTTTAATTTCTACAAAAGCAAACTTTCATTAAAAAAAATTATTTTCCTTAGTTTTGGCGCAGAAGAAACTAAAATTTAACATGTAGAAGTCAGACCCAAAAATCGTGTTGACCGGTGTTATTTATCGTTCCACCGCAGGATAACGCTTCACACAGTGAAAGCAGTTGTAAAGCAAAGTAAAAGTCGGACTGCCAGGGTGGGAAGCAAACTGTAAAATGCGTACTGGGCATTTTGAATAACCTATGAGGCGAAGGAATTCTAGTAAGCCTTGTTAATGGTTTCGTAAAATTCTATTCTATTTGAAACGTATCTAATAATTTGAATAGTAGTGCGTTCAAATGAAGTTATTTAAGTAATTATATATTATAATAATCTAATACGAAAATTACTGTTTACAAAAAAAGTAGTGAATTGCATTCCATTAACGTTAGCAACTGAGTATAAATGAAAACAAAATAGAGCTGTTATAAAATAGGAGTCAAGTTTGTAGTGCATCGTAGGATTTTTTAAAGAGTTTTCAAAATTAGTTACAATCTGACACGAGACCTAATTTCAAAGCCTGCAACGAGGTGATGGTACTATTTCGTTATTGTTATCGTTTGATAAGAGACCTCAACCATTGTGACAAGCACTTTGAAATCAACTATTACAGTTAGTAATCAGCCAATAAATCTTTTGTTTAAAAGGAGAGGACAGCTTTTCGTCACCGGATGTTTTATACACGTCCTTGTTGAAGTTACCCGCAAAAAGTTGAATCCTGGATCGAAGGGGGAATTTCTGAATATTGGCAGCTTTCGGAAATTGCCAACAACCTCCGAGAAGACGTCCGATACCATAGGTTTAACGAGCACGTACACCGCATACAGAATGTTTGCTTTATAATTTATAACTGTGCCTCCTTGTACAGCCCGATCACCTCTCCATCAAAGTATTTCTGATTCAAACACCTACAAATAGAAAATAAGAAGTAAAACAAAAATAAAGCTCTTCATTGTTTAATACTTTTTACAAGTTTTATCATTATCAGATTAATAATAATATGATAGATGAATCTGCAAATTAGGGTAAGTTGGGGTAGAATAAAACAAAATATTTTTTTTTTCCTATTCACAAATTTGCATGTACAAAAATAAAATTAATGGACACTTTTAACCTAATCTTTTCCCCAGCTAAATGAATTTTTATGAGTTTGCACATAGCTTTTTCATATTTAAAAAATTACAAAATTTAAATGTATGTCAGTCTTTCATTGTACCCCATATACTGAAGTACAATGAAACACTTAACCCTGCACAAACACTCAAATAATATAAGTCAAAATTCAAATTTCAGCATGTATGTTTTATGTACATCTATAATAACCTTAAGAGACATAAATATGAAATTTAAAGGGAATGAAAAGCAAATTTTTAATTAAAAAGCTATATCTTGAGATGAAAACATAATTTTATTGGAGGTTAGTCTAATTTTTGCCATTTTATATAAAATTAACTTAAATCAAACACAAAAATTAACATTTCTTCTCCCCTTTCTGCAGGAACAGAAGGTGATAGTTTTGATACAATTTGATTTTTTTTCAAAAATAAAGATTTCCGAAGAGCACACAAATTTGAAGCTTGTACTTAGTTATTTGAATACAGAACTTCGAATTCTGTTTGATTTAAGCTTATTATATCGCGCCTACAGAGTACATTTCTATACATTTGAGTTCACTTTCCTTGATTAAAACTTAATCATTTAGAGCGATACTGCTGAATCCCGCTGTGTCTTACATGTTATGTGAGAATAGCTCGTAATTTGTACTGTTTGGATTGCTAGTTGAAAAATAATCTGGATTGTCACCATCTTCAGAGTCTGAAGAAGAAGGAATATGATTGAAAAACAACTCCTTGTTAACGTTACGGGGTCTAAAGAGTTTACTCAAGTTAAGTTTGGTCCTCATTTTATCGAACTACAAAAGGGATGAAAGGCCGGTTTCAACCTTTCCCAGACCGGGAATCGAACCCCTGACCTGCGGCATGGCAGTGCAGTGAACTACTATTAAGCCACTGAGCTTCCTCCTATGAAGGCACGGTCGAATAACGTCCACGCTTGTTTCAGGAATCAATCCCGTACCAGTGGGGTTCTAGAATCGTCCTTCAGCTACTACAAGTCGGGAGGCGTCCTATCCAAATAAACATATGAATAATCGTAAGAAATTAAAAATAACTAAAGCTCTTAAATCTTTATTATTTAAGTTTTTATCAAAATTTATCATTATTAAAAAATAATTAATACGATCCATGAGCCTTTAAATTACTGCGCATTTTCCCAAACCGTAGAGTTGATGTCCCACAAATCAATATTCTGTAGATTCCGTGATCCGAATTTTGCTTTTCCAAATGCCATCGCAAGCGAAGAGAAACACTTCTTTCCTCTGGCGTAAATTAGGACAGCGTGCGAGTGATAACTTTATACTGAATTAAAGAGATTTCCAGTTTGACAGTATTTTCCAAAACAAATGATTATCTTTAATAAATGCCCTCCAAACATGTTTTATTTTTCTTGAGAATGATCCAGTTCTGTGTTTAGCGTAACTTTTGTTTGTGGGATTACGGCCGATTAGCTACGCGGGGGCTCTAGGCCGATGGGTGGGGTGCCCTCCGTGGGGTCTTTCTAAGGTGTCCTAACCCGTATTTACGCTAAGTTTCGGAGAAAACCACGGAAAACTCCGAACGGTTAGGTTGACGGGCGCGCGATGGGACCCGAACTCGGGACCTTCACACATCGCCCGTCTACCATTTCCAGTGGCATAACCACTGTGCCATGGTGAGGCGCGTAACTTTTACACGGGATCAAGTAAAAACATACGCCACAATTAAATTTAAATACTTTTATCTTCGCACTTTGTTTACTCAGACCAAATGTCTTGGTTCAATGAATTATGAAGCTTTAACAATATTTCTCGATGCTCCTGTGAAGAGGCTGCAGCTGCCCAAAGTGCCTCGTGGGACAGTCTGGGAATCAATGCTATTCAATATTAATCCTAAACTTGCCACATGGGGGAGAGATAATATTTGATACTTAGGGAGGATTGATACACTGAGATCTTTTTTCAACAGATGCCCCATAGTAAAAATGCTGCAACCATTATTAAATGGAATTAACATTGATGACTTTACAGAAAAAGCGTTCTACTTATTTTAGAAGGTGGTTGGAATATCTAAATGAATTTTTAGAACGGATTTTTCTGTTAATAAATTTTATTATTGTGAACATGGAATTTTACAACATTTATGATTTTTAATACGCGAAGATTTTTTTTTAATAAAAAAATTATATACCATTTTGTAACACTAAATGAATTCAAGTAAACTGGAGCAGTGACACATTGAAATTGGAATCGAAATATAAACAAGTACCTATCTGAAAACTGAGTGCTCTAAAGTTGCTACCACTCACATGAGATTTTATTTTCTGATTTCTCGGTGCGTTGTACATACTGAAGCGAAAAAATAGTTTAAAAAGTTACTGTTCACGGAAACTGGTTGCTTATATTCCGCAAATACTGGCACTATGTGTACTAAAATTGTTTTTGTAGTTTTTGTGTGTGTGTATGTGTGGGTGTCAGAGTTCAGAAATTCAACAGTATTTCTGCATTTTCAGGTAAAACGAATAAAAAATTTGTAATGCTCATATCAAAACACATATAGTAATTTAAATCCTGTATTTGAAAATCTATGATACCTATTTTCTCTAAAGAACACAATTTACAATGTTGATAGACCGCGGTAGAACAACTGAAAAAGATTCGGGCTTCGGATTTGGAGAGAATGCATAGAAGTGTCACAACAGGAAAAGAATCTCTAAAGCAAATTTTGAAATCTGTCCCTCAATTAGTTGACAGGAAGAACATTCTCAAAAAAGTACTCTGAAAAGGTTATTCTATATTATACGATTATACTTTTACGATATACGATTATACTTTTACGATAAGTGCATGGATATTTCCTACAAAATAATTTTTTAGTTTTGAACATATATCTGAAATACGTTGGAAGTTAAAAAAAAAAAAAAAAAGATTTAGGTCGCTTTATACGGCTGCCAACTGTTCTTCTACCCACCAGAAATAATTATCGAAAATTGCAAT
Source organism: Cheiracanthium punctorium (assembly GCA_038373885.1). Classification (NCBI taxonomy): domain Eukaryota; kingdom Metazoa; phylum Arthropoda; class Arachnida; order Araneae; family Cheiracanthiidae; genus Cheiracanthium; species Cheiracanthium punctorium. The sequence goes on from JAWZYV010012475.1 coordinate 127,991, forward strand.
ATTTAACAAAATCTATCATTATGTAAGCCGTAGTTCGTATCTCAAATATGCTCTCAAGAAAGCTCGTGAAGTTCATATACTTCTTGAGTTACATTCTAACGTAGCTGAACTTTTTCTCTGTTGTTGCAGTATAGAAAGTCGGTTGAAGTCATCTTGAAGAGTGGGGTAGTTGCAATTAGTTTAGTACTTCAAGGAATCTTCTTTGTATTTTGCCTTTTAGGATGACTGCTTAAAGTTTATCTTCTAAATATTATTTGTAAAGATTTTCTAGCTTCATTTAAAACCACAGTTTTTCTTAATAAATCAGCGTTCATTGATGAAACATATAATTATTTATGAGCCGCTGAGTGTGAGTCGGTTCAAAATATCTTCAACATTGGTGAAGTCGCAAATAGATGAATGTTTCCTTTTTTTTAAAGATAACTTTTTCAAATTTACATTGTATGAATCTATCTAATGTTAAGATTTTTTTTAACTCCATTTAAAAACATTTTCTTAAATCAGAGTTTTTGCCATACGTTCATTCATCATTATGTTGTATAATTATTTACATAAAATATTGTTCATAAAATACGCCCAATGTTTGTTCAACGTTAGGGTATAGTTCTGGTGTTTACTTAAATTCACCACAAAATTCGCATTACATTATTTTCTAATATGTGTATATCTTACCTTGAATGATTGGGGGGCTACTGTTGAATAATTGTTTGCCGCAATAACGGTCCGAAGCAATGGTCCTTACGAAGCGGTGGACGAGTTAAAGCCTAAGCTGGGAATCGATTCCGGACCCAATTCGTGATAGAAAGGTTCTTATCCGCTGCGCCACCTGGCCGGCTTTTTTCTAATACAAACAAACTCAGTGAGATATGACGTGGATAGCCAGTGAAAAATGCCATCCTTTAAGAATCGCCATGCTTACATCCGCGGAAATCATTGCCTTAGCCACGAACTAAAGTCTACAGGCAACATACCGAGCGATCAGGGGATAAAACAGCTACTACTTCCAATTTCATGCAATTATCCAGTGAATAATATCAACAGAATATTAATATTTCCATTTTTTAAAAATATAATGAATAATTTCAACGGAAAATTCGCAGTCTTTTAAAACTTATTATTTAAGGTGTCTTAAATAATGTTTCATATTTATTGTTCATTGGGAGTATGCTGATAGGGGAAAATATTGCTGTTGATCAAAATGATTCATTTGTCAACTACCGAGCAAGTAGAAGTAAGTAGTGCCATCTAACGAAGCTATAGCTTGCAGAAAAAAAACGAAATAAGTGCAGTGATGAGAGGACAGCCAAATAACTCAAAGTAATGAAATTAGAGGTATAATTTACTATCAATCGCTCAATTCACATGTCTGAAATTTTCATGAACGAAAATTGATCCGATTCATCATGTCCATAGAATGCAATTAATGAAATAGTGATACTTTATGGGATTTCCCCTGAAAACTAATGAGTAAGCCAGTTGTCATTTGAGAGGAAATAATACGGAGGCATAAATGGTTGATGAGCGCATTTGATTCTGAACCCGTATAAGGAAGCCATATAAAAAATTACGAATTGAATGAACAAACGTGCAATCATACTTTTAACAGGGACAAATAGTACAAGACTAGCAATTAAACATCGCATACACAGTTAGCATCCTTTGCGGAAAATAATCCATCACTTTTAATGAAAAACCTTACTTCATAAAAATTTTCCCACGGCGTCAACCGACTTATGAACTAAGGCGATAAATATTTTTACAATCTAGTAAGAGATTATTGTTTACAAAAAGGTAGTGAATTAAATTCCATTAACGTTAGTAGCTGAGTATAAATTAAAGCAAAATCGAGCTGTACTAAAGTACGAATTAAGTTTGCAGTGCATCGTAGGTTTTCTTAAAGAGTATTCAAAATTAATTACAACCTGACAAGCGGCCTAATTTCAAATCTTACAACGAGGTGATGCTACTGTTTCGATCTTGGTGATGTTTGATATAAGAGACGTGAACCATTGTGACAAGCACTTTGTCAGAAATCAACTATTTTAGTTAGTAGTCAGCCATAGGCGCCGACTTCATGGGGCTTGAAGGGGCTTCAGCCCCCCAATATTTTTATTCAGGGGGCTGAGCCCCTTCAAAAACTTCACTCCAACTTTTTTGTGTCAAATCATATTTCTTCCTCCAAATCGGTTAAACTTAAGAACCCAGCAAACACAGCCGTATCGGGTAAGGGATGGGCCGACATCGGCAGTACCGTTTCGATGTCGGCATTGGCATGATGGTAACGGGAGCGGTGTCGGTTCCGTGTCGGCAAAATGCGTTGGCGTAGGCAAAAGAAAGGTGATTTCGGGCATGCAACGGTCCGATTGCGGCAAGTCTTTTAGGGTTAACATGCGATTTCGGCGATGCACTGCATAACCGATACCGGTCCAGAAGTGTAATTTCTAAACTGAACGGTATAGAACCAGCAAGGAGCACATATATGTTGTTAAAGTAATACTTTTTAATTTATGGTTTCGATACTTACATGTTTTGAGCCCGTAGGATTGAAGTGTCCCCTTCACAGACAAATAAAGAAAAAAAAATCATTATATCTGGTTAATTTACCGACTTTGCTTTTTATAATTTGGTATTGAAGGGGTTTCTAACGCCGCCCCCCCTCAACCCTCAAAGGGGGCAGTTTCTGTCTAGTTATTCATATTTCTAACTAAAATCATATGACTATAAATTTCATTTTATACAAAGTAATAGTTGTTCTTAAGTACTTCCAATAAAAAAAAAATTAAAAATTAAATAAATAAAAATAAAATACCTGCAAAGCAGTACATAAAACGTTGCATTTTAGAGGTTCACAAATAGTTCCCACCATGGCCGAGAGGATAAGGCACCCAACATGGTTGAAGCGTGAAGGTCCAAAGTTCTGGTCTACCGCGTATCTGTCAATCTACAGTTTAGATTTTGGGTGATTTTCCCCAAATGAATGTGAATGTGCGTTCGATAAGGTAACCAGATTTTTGAACATATAATTGAGGATAAATCACCGTTGTATCCCCAATTCTAGAACAGAAATTGGGGGAATTTGATAAAATTTTTATACATTCAAAACATTATCTAATATTCATAAAATGAAGGAAATGTGATTGATTTTCATAAAATTAGGGAATAAATCATTATAACTAATGTTCAACCCCGATTTTATTCTTTATTAATTGCTTTATATTTAGGAATAAACGTTAGAGCCCTTTAAGAATTCCTCCGCTCAGGACACCGACATCCTAGTCTGACTTACACAACAGAACTTTCTGAAATTAAATTGGATTAAAATTGTAGAAAAAAGATAGTTTCATTTGTATTGCCATAAAAAATTAAAAATATCAGCACAATTTATAGTTAAGGAACTTTTCTATATAATAGATAGTTGCTAGCAGAAATGAAGCCTCCCGATTAAATGAAGGTTCATAAATCAGGATAATTAGAACCTGTGCTTTTTGTGGTGTCTGTGCTGTAGGGTCACCGAAGTCACCGATTTTAGGGGTTTGGGTTTAAATGCTGCATTGAAAGATTTATTCTCTGAAGTAACTTTAGTCACTGAAAGAGAATTTTCATTGCTGCGTCTTTACAGTTATGAGTATAAACTGGTGAAACCGAATGTAGGGGGGGGGGATACCACCACCAGAGAAAATACCCGCCCGGGAAAACTCCCCTCAGAATTACAATTTTCAATGGCGGATTCAAAAGGGGAGGAGGAGGGGACGGGGGTACGTACACCCTCATGACAAATCAAATTTTGACAATAAAAGATGGACTTATTTTTAAAATTATAATGCATTTATGAGATAAAGGAGTACAAAAATGTGCTTTCGACCCTGATTTTCTTAAATATTGGATATAAACTTATTTTGCTTTTAATAGGACTCTTGCATTTGCAGAGAGGGGGGGGGCAGCACCCAACCACACCTAATGATTACAAATGATTAAAATACACTTTAAGACAGTGTTTTTACCGTTAAAAATTATTTTAGGTAATTTTGGCTATTTTGTCATTACGTAAAACAGAATTGAAACCATTCAATAATAGAAGGATGTTATAAATTTTCCTGTGAAACGACACCAAAGTTTTATTTTTACCCCAAGGGGTAAAGAAATTATATTCATGTTTACTCCCTAAATAGTAGTACTTTTTTTGCCAGTTTCGCATGGTGAAAATCTAGGTACGACCAGTAGCGGATTTATAGGAGGGGCTAGGGGGCTTCAGCCCCCCCAAAAGAGATTGCTAAAGAGTAACATTCTACTTCATTATGCACTTTGAGTATGTAAAGTGATCTTTTTTAATCACTTAGACCCTCCCAAAAGTTTTTACATTGGTTTTGACTAAAATTTTGCTTTGTTGTACATTTTGTTTGGGTGAAATAAGCATTTTTCAAAGTGTAACCTCTCCCAAAACAGACTTTCTGGATCCGCCACTGGGTACGACTATTACGCGAGGAAAATCTACTACATAATATTGTGCACTCTAAAACTATTTTTTTCTGCTTCAAAACGGGGGTGCGACTATTACACGAGTAAACACGGTAATAAAAGGCGCATGTGTAGTTCTTTAAAATACGCAAATTAATGTACACTAATAAATAATATGTGTTAATCAAATTTTCCTCGGTCAGTCAGATATATATTCATATTTCACTTTCAAATTTTTATTCCTTCAGATATAAAAACATCTCAGATTATCAAAAACTCGAATTCATTAATAGCCAAATATGGGGGTCACTTCAAATATTACACGCCAAATACTTAGACGTCAGCAAGGGATAAAATAAGCGGAGTGATACACCCCTCAATAGCCACCAGTGTTATTTCTATGTCCATAGCCCCTGCCTGCCCCTGTGGGCGGGGGGGGGGGTTGTAGGTGTAGTAATGCCTTTACTACACCCCCCCCCCTCAAGGAGAAGAGAAACAGAAAAAGTTGAAAGCATCTCCCTCTCGCCCTTGAAATGACCTGCGCAACCAGTCCTGCCTTGACCATTTGTTTTCACGGAAGCACGGACTCGGAAGGAAGCGCAATTCGTTCTTTCAGCTCGTGCGAAAAGACGAAATATAATGTATATATATATTTTAAATATTAGAAATATGATTTACTCTAGCAACAATCTAGGCCATTTGCTCCTGTTCGTTGGCAAACCGATCAACAAAGTTCTCTAGGATAGGATGAGATTTTTAACAATATCTCGGTTAAAAGAAAGCAGGACAATATCTTATAGAAAAATAATAAATCTTTAAGCTACTTTGTAAGGATACGTAAAAAATGTCTTCTTGAAGCCAACTTTAAAAAAAAAAATCTCTGGTACCTGTACCAGGAAGACACTATGACAAAATGCGTCCCCAAAATGGTTTTGTGGTACTTTATTATCCCGGCCGTCATTCCCACCTAGGGTTGAAAAAAAAACGGGTTTTTTGGTTTAAACCAGGTTTATATTTATAAATAAAATTTTTTGTAAGATGTTCAAATAAAAATTAATATTTCTTCTGAAAATAATTAAAACAAAGTAAATAAACAATTGTTGCCGTAGTGTTAAACGATAAAGTAACTAAAAAACTTTGTAAAAAACACACATATGAAGAAATAGGTAAGAGGATACGCACGTTTCGTTCAAAAATTATTTTGAACCTCATCAGTCCAAGCCCTTCGTCGTAAAGAACACAGGGAACTGAAACTGTCGTTCAAAACAATTTTTGAACGAAACTTGCGTATCCTCTTACCTATTTCTTCTTATGTGTGTTTTTTACAAAGTTTTTTAATTACTTAATTGTTGCCATACTTATGTGACATTGAAATCATTCAATTTTAATATTTTATTTAGAGATACTATTTTTTTTTAATTTAGTATCTTCTTATATAATACGCTAATGTATGCGGTACCAAAATTGACGATATTTTTATGCTGGAAGCGGCAACAACTAGATGTAAACATTAGCGCAATAGCAATAACACACACGCAAAAATCCAAATTAACAGCTCAATGACGTCAAGTGAAGCAGGCATATTCGTTACTGGTTACGTATGTCACGCAGTAACTAGATTACAAAATAACAATGCATACTCGAAAAAGCAAAATCTTTCGGACCTTTTTACTTCACGTTTATCGCACATAAAAAAAAAAAAAAAAAAAAAAAAAAAACCGCTTTGGAGTGGGCTGAAGCATACTTTAGCCATTTCCTGTTTCCATACACGATAAAGCAAAATGTTTCTGTTTGGTTTGATTATGGCAATGCTACTCTAGGACGATCTGCCAAGGATCGGGGGGGTGCCTTAGTAAGAGGACTTTCTAAGGTGTTCTATTTCGTATTCACGTTACATCTGCAGAAAAAAACCTACAAAAACTCCAGACTGTAGATCGACAGCCGCGCGATGGGCCCGAACCTTGGACTTTCAGCCGTCTATCATGTTCAGTGTCTTATCTACTCGGCCAAGATTAAATCCCAATGGGATTTTAAAACTTTGTTTAATGTTCAAAATGCACACTCTGTCGTATACACACTTTAGTCTTAGTTATCAAGATTTAAAAACTTTTTAAAAAATATTTAATTTCTTCAAAAGGGCTTTTTACTTCAACATTTTTATTTTTTCAAATCACATTTTCTGTCTATTTTTCAAAGTAATTGGAAGAAACGTAAAATTTTTCCGTGGGGGGGGGGTATTTTTTCAGGTAGTGCTGTCGCTTAACGCACCTCCTGGCTACGAGCCCGGACGTTGGTAGCATAGGGCAAGGCGGAACTTGACCCCCTATGCCTTTTTGTATGACGTTTGTCTTCCTACTTTTTTATTCTTTCCAACATGATAATCGCCCGCTCAGTGGCCGAGCGCATAGCGTTCTGAACTGGGAGATGGAAGATACCTGGTTCAAATCCAGGTCGTTTCCATGACCTAACCATAGATATAATACACCGATAGATATTATTTCTATGGACCTAACCGTTCGGAGTTTGCTGTGGTTTCATCCAAAACTTAGCGTAAGTATGGGTTATCCCCCCTGCAGGTCTAGATATCAAGCGCAGATAATTAGCCGTATTCTTCCAAACAAACAAACCAATATGATAATTGGCGTGTATGTTACCCCACCCAAAAGAAAATAATGGCTAAGGCATCGGCCTTTCTGAATGCTCTTAACTGCTTTTGATCAAATTAGTTAAACATTTTCAAAATTAACTTCCATTACAATTCTTCAAGCAGATTCCGCACAGCCAAAAAGTAAATGTACTGGATTTTTTGCTATCGCTGAGATTAATTACCAATAGCGTATTGGAAAATACCCGTGCACAACAGAACCGAAGATATGGTTAGCATAATCAGTCGAGTTAAAACATTTTTTTTTCTAATGACGCAGTTGACCATCAGTCATTCGGCGCTACTAAGGCTCGATATACTGGTCACTTTATTATAGAGACACCTAATAGGTAGACCGTTGAGCGGATAAAACGACACCGGAAAACTAGGCCACGGTCTAGGACACCCAAAATTTTAGGGGCGACAAGAGTACTCCATCAAAATTATTTTTGGTAGCATAAGTCATCAATTAAAAAATATCAAGGTATAAAAACCGGAAAGATAAATCACATCGAATCCATTGAGCATGCTGCCCTCCCCCAAATCTGAACTAGGCCCTACCCTTAACTTCATAGTTTTTCTTGAATACTAATGCGCAAGTATATATTTCTAGAGTCTACATCCCATCCCATCCCCACCCCCATCAACACACGCACACACTCACAAAACTTGAAAGATAATAAATTTGATTTTTTTTTTTTTTTTACTATAAATAGAGTAATACATTTTATTTTATAATAAAGATAATGTGTTTGGATTTTAAAGTATTTATGAACTTAAAAATAAAAAAGATAATAAAACTACTCTTTTTTTTAGATTAGTTTTATCCCCGGTCAGTTTTTAATGACTTAAATCACCTTTTGTAAATTGTGTCACTTTCATGTTTTATTCATTTTCACAGTAATAAGACAAATTAACAAATTTTTGATTAAAAAGAAACTAATCTTTTAAATCATTTTTACTTTTTCTAACAGGTACTTCGGCTTAGCTGTAAAATTGTATCTGAAAATTATTTTATTTTTAATTATGTGTATCACTTTAAATGCTTTTTAAATATCTTAAGCATTTCATTTCATTTATTTGACAGCATTTTAAGTGCTTCCAGATAAATCACCATACTTTTTATCTGTTTTTGCAAGACCCCCCCCCCCCCCACGCACATAAATAAATAAATAAATAAATAAAATTTAAAATAAACTTCTGAACTATAGTTTTGTTATAATTACTTCTATTTGTATCAAAATACAACGAAATTTTACAGTGTAAAATGATTCATGCCTATAATACATGTTCTGTTGTAGATTAGGCATCAACATAACTTTCTTTTTCATTTTTAAACAAACAAGCACTTCATCTTTAAAATAATCAATTAAAGAAATACTTAAACTCGTTACATAACTTAATTCATTAAATTCATTATAATTTTTCAATTATTTTATTTGTTTGCTGTGTTGAACAAGAACTAGAATTGATGATCTAGAATCGGCCCATCAGATTTAACGGGCACATTTATCTTGTGTACATGTTTTTCTTAGATCCATAGTCAAATTCCCTATCAATGGCCTTTATTTACTTCAAATTAATATTAATTAAAATCTGTTTTTATTAGTTCCCAACCAAACGCGATAATCTAAATAAATAAAATAAACAGGGTTTTTTTTGTTGTTTGTTTGTTTGTCAGTTTGTATGTATGCTCATTCGCTATGAGTGCCAAGACTGTTTGTCGGTTCTGGACTAAATTTGGCGCACTGGACAATTGATTTCTAACCAACTACGGCTAGCAATTTATCTTGTTAGCTTTTTTGTCTTAAATAATAATTATTAGAATAATGAATAATTTCTAAGTATACAGTGATGGCCAAAATTGTGGACATTTCTAGGAACTTTTTTTTTCTAAGTTCGTACGCGTATAAAAATATGTTATGTTCCACAAAATACAAACTCTTTTACATCATTTTAGAGATAATTTAATAGCGATTTCAATTCAAAAAACAAAATTAAAATATTTGTAGTACAAAAGAAGTTAAACAGAGATAATTATCGAGATGTATTAGACATTGAAGATTGCAGTGAGTTATCAGCAGTTCGTAGGGTAGCCTTAATTTTTTATTACAGCTTGGCATCGATGTTTTATTGAGCTGACGAGAAAAATTATTCAAGCTCAGAAAAGTAACAGTGATTGACTTGGAAAGTTAGAAATTACAATTAACTTCATCACTGTATTTGTTTTTCAGATTACAGCAATTATAAATTTTACTCTAGTGCACATATTTAAATTTAGTTTTATGCATTGAAATTAGTTATAAATTCTCTTTAAAATGCTGTATGAATTTGTATTTTGTGAAACTTAACACATCCTATAAGCATACAAATTTAAAAAATCTAAAAATTTCCAAAAGTGTCCACAATTTTGGTCACGACTTTATATATAAATATTTTTGTTTTTGAAAATATTCATTTTAAACATTAGTGCTGTTATTTTGATATTGTTTTTTTTTTTGAAGATGCTTTTAAAAAAACTTAAATTATGCTATTAATGAGGCATTAAAAAAAAACCTCTAAATTAAATGCTAGTGTAATTGTAATGTTTTTAAACAAATTTTCATTTCTAAATGCTTAAAAAAAAAAAATCTCTTTAAAGGAAACTGTTGTAGAATAATTTAAAATTCATTTCTTAAAATGTAAATATTGGCTATATATAACTGTGATTAAAATTAATGGTTTATTAGTTTTATTAGAATAGTTTTAATAATTATATATTTTTTACTATTATTGATATTGCAAAGCTTATTGGCCCTCAGTAACTTTTAATAAATATATCTGTAGGCATTTTCTATGAGAAAAGCTCAAACTTTCTACATCACCTCACTAATATATGAGGGTATATTTTACTTATCGGAGATTTTTGTAAGAGTGCTGTATAAAAAATAAAAGTTTGTATTTATCTCCATTAAATCTCATGAAAATTTTATTCGATACCATAAACTGACATTGTAATTTATTCTAAATGTCTTTGATCAATATTTAAAGAAGAAAACCGTAGATCAGGGTTTTTGGACACGCTCAGACAGTAATAGGGATTGGAAGTGATTATGATTTTTATTTAATATTAAACATATTAAACTTTTTACTTTCCCTGTAAATTTTCATGAAAATTATTTAGATTTTGTTGTTAAGACAGATCTACACGAGAGCTGTCTGCTTAATTAAGGCATGCCTTTGGCGGAGGACTTTGTAAGGGGTTTTAACCCAAATTCACGTTACATCTGGAGAAAACAGCCGCGCGGTAGGCCGCAACCCAGAAATTCACACTTTAGTCGTTATCAACTGTCATGAAATTTGAAAAAGTTATTTATACTATAATGTAAAAGTTACTTGATTAATTTTTTTACAGTTTTATAAGATAAATTTATATCTTATAAAGCTCCCTTTTCCTTCTTTATAAGGCTTATAACTTATTAAACTTTTAAGATTTAAAAAAAATATGCTGAAATACGCAAGAATGACGATATATAAATAATTAGAAGGATAACTTATCAAATATTGAACCTCAAATATGAAAACAGTAAAGCAATATATATATATATATATATATATAATACTCTCATATATATATATATATATATATATATGGGGGAGAGTACTATTTACTTTTTTCAACAAATACCTTTTTTGCATAAAATATTTTGTATTGCATTAAAAATAAAAATAAATAAATAAACGTTTTAAATAAATAAAATAAGCCCTAAAAAATTCAGAAAGCAATTAAAAAGACTACAGCCGATGTGAATCGTGGTGGACAGGTTTTTCTTTTTGGCCCAGCTTGGGGAAAAGAAAGATTTTGTGACCCCAGGACCCTACCCCCTTACACCATGCGTGTGAAACCGTGAAACACGGGGTTACAAGAAATCAACAAAGTACATTCTCGCCAATACCTAAGTTTGGCATGCTATGGAAGCTTTACTTATAATTTTTTTTTCACACTTAATTTCTAAATCCTTTTAATTATTTCACTCAAGTAACCCGGACATGAAATATAAACTTTATTTCAGACCTTAATAGTTGAAAAGTATCTTAGTTTTTCCCCCCAAGTATTAATACGATAGGAACTATTTAACAGCGGCGGATAACAATCCTGATAACGCTTACTTTCAGTGTTGTTTTGTTAGTTGTTTATTATGTTTGGGTATGATGAGATGAGAGTATGAGAGTGTGAGGTAAAGGAAGACTTCCAGTTTCCTGGCTTTCGTGTTGTTCGGATTAAAAAGTAAAGAGACAAGTAAAAAATATTTTTGACTAAGACTAATTGGATTAAGACAATTGTTAAATGAATAATTAAGTTTTTTAACATTGTTTTAATCTTTTTGGTTAGCCCTATAAAACTTGGTAACAACGGTGAGCTTCAACAACCGTAAGTGAAATATTTATCTAACTATTGCATTAAAAATTATTTTGTTTTTCTTTATAAGGTACATGGGGTTAAGCAATTTATTTCTTTATTTATTTTAATGTACATTGTGCTAGCTCCAATTTTCAACGTTTATTGTATTACATTTTTTAGTTATAGATAGTTTCTTGTATCTGTTTTTAAGGATCTTTATTTTCAGACTTTTTTTTTAAATTTTGAAATTTATTTAGATCCTAAAAATAAGGAATAAAACAGTGCTGTTTATACTGACATTAATCTCACTTAAGAAAAGACACAAATTGTATCTGCATTCAATATATGTGCATTTTAATCGGAAAATATCTGCATAAAAAATATCAAGCTTTTTGACTTAGAAAAAATAGGAGGTTTTTCAATTTTGGAAACTTAGCAAGTCTGTATTCAACAAGGGAAAAATTGTTACAAAAAGCTATTTTCTTCTTTAGAAAGAAGATTATACAATGACATATAAAAGTACATAAATATGAAAATAGATCTTTGCTTGAAGTTTATATTTCTTTTTAATAACAAATCATGTACATTTTTTTTTTCGTGGGTAAGAGGAACTGCTCATAAAATAAAAGTTAAGTAATATAAAATAAAATATTTACACGAAATAAGTACTTTTCTCATAATAAACATAGGTTTATTAATAATTAATTTTATAATTAGTTCTCTACTGCAACAATCAACCCATTAAAAGTAATGATTATTATTATTATATGAATGACTACACCACTGGGACTAATTTTGTTAAAAATACTTAGTTAAATCAAAAAATATTTGTATGCTTTCAGGAAAATGTATGATGAAATTAAAAAGGAAAGCTTTTTGTGAAATTAACCGAAATTAGTGGGTGATTCAACAGTTTCAGAAAAAGCTTTTAATTTAATCAAACATTTTTAAAAAACAAATAATTTTATTGATTTAGCTAAGTATTTTTAACAAAATTAGTCCCAGTGGTGGAAAGTTATTTATATATTAATAATAATTATTATTACTGTAATGGGCTGTTTACTGCCCTAGAGAACTAATTATGAAACTAATTGCGGTATTTTGTAAATATGTAAGGTGCTGGCCGGTTTTCGATATTTTGTCGTTGCCGATACCGCACCAAAAGCGTTATGGCTTTGGTTCAAAGATGGCATAGGGCTGGGCCGACACCGTTGTCGTTTTTGCCGACACCTATCCAAAACCACCCCATCCTTTCGGCCCGACACACGCCCAGGCGGACGCAAATTTGTCGTTTTCGGCACCGGCTGAGCGATATCGCCCCGGCACATTCTGCGTCGGCATGCCGATGTCGGCCCAAAACTTATCCGATAGGGCTGTGTTTGCTGGGAATCCTAAAAATAGAGAATGTATCGCTAGCTTCTTCTGTCTCCCACTCCGCTTTTTCTTTCACAGGGATTCAGGAATTACGTTGGGCGCCTGTAATGCCGTAAGGCACGGATGTCAACCTTCTTTATCAAGAGCGCAAGCACAAACAAATGACCATCAGATAGCTAGGCAAAAAGAAACGGGTGTTTTCCCCCACAAGAACCCTTCAGATTTTACACCATGACACAATTGATGATGGAATTGCTTTCTAGTAGGGAGAGGACTGCGTTTTATTTAGGAGGGTCGTTCTCATGTAATGTAATCTTTCTTTTTTAAATCAGTACAGCAAAAGCTTTCACTTTTGTTCTATTGTGAGATACAGACTCTTCTGTAGACGTCTGACCATAAGGGAGATTTTCCCATTGTGCAAAACTGCAAACGATTGTGACATTCCCATTTCCCAGCAGTATTAAGTTTCGATGCTAAAAATAAACCGTTTAAATGTGACTTAAAAACAATTCAAGGCAGAAAATTGGTACTCAAATTTAAGTTTGAAGATTTTAAATCATGAAGTACCTTGTGAGATAGATGAAAAATTGATGTTTAATACAGTTCCGGATATAGACAGTATTCATTTCTTTATACGCTTTATCAAAACTTAACTAATATCGTACGCTTAACGTTTCTGATTTAGCTACAGTTCAGAGCTAAATAAAAAATGATTTCATAAAAATCTTCGAGCAGCACAACTTCTGGATTATATTTTATAATTGCTTGCTCTTAACTTCTCTCTTTCCATATAAAACTCTATCCCCCATCAAGGGCGTAATCAGAGGTGGGGGGGGGGGGAGGGCTACGCGGGCTGAGCACTACTTAGCTGTCTCCCAGCCCCCCTACGATTTTCAAAAATTTTTGTTAGTTTACACATAAATACGAAAATTTAGAAACGGACATTTGAAAACCATGAAATCTTTAAGAAGACTCGTTGTTTTAGGCGAATTTCGGTTCATTATTTTGCTACTCTTGGCTGCATATGGTGCCAGTGGCGGTTCCAGAGGGGGGTCACAGTGGTCATGGGCCTAGATTAACCATCTCGCCAAGAAAGAAGGAAGAATAAAAACGAGGGCCCAAGCCGAGCTTGGACAAGGCCCAAAATTCAGAGAGTCCTTGATCATGTGCATACATATCATATTGTGTTGCTGAAAGAGAATTCCTCTTTAGAAAACCATTAGTCTCTGACTAATTTACTTTATTTTATAACAACACTAAAGTATGCACACAATATTCTGACTATGTGCTCAGTCGTTGTTCCTTGGCAGAAAAATATGCAGCCGTTTTGTAAATATGTGCATTCATCCATAGAGGGCAAAGGAAAGGGGAGTCACAGCGAGCATGATTAACGTAAGGGTGAATGGGGTAGTTGCCTCGAAACCACAATGAAAGAAAACGATCAAAATCAAAAAATGGTTTTAGAAAAATGTGTGAATTGGGCGTGTGATACATATACTCGTATTCGACCCCCACCTCCACGCCACACTTGCAAATAGCCTCTCTCTTCTGTAAAAGCACTCTATGAAGCACCTATGTTTGTAAATTATTATTTATGGAATATCAAACTAGCGTAACTGCTACAAAACCATAAAAATTATAGAGGAGGAAGGAGGGGGCTTCATGGGGAAAGAGGGACTATACCTAAACAGGGCCGGATTACCCATTAGGCTGAGTAGGCTTTCACCTGTGGGCTCCTACCATTTTAGAGGCCTGCGTTAAAATTTAGAAGGAAAAAAATATAATCAAACATTATTAAAGCTATTTTAGTGTTAATATTTATACAGTATATGTATATGTAACTCTGAGAAAATAATTCTGATTCATTATTGACTTCGTACACAAGAAACACTTTTTGGCATTGTACACTTCTTAATTGAAATTTGAATGAATATGTGCTAGAAAGTTTGAAGCTGACTATTTAGCTTGAATTTTTATGTGCACATTTCAGTGATACCTTGCATTAGAAGGATGTATATTTTGCAAATTCAATAAGGAGAACTTTTAGCACTATGTTTACACGAACGGGCTATGGAAATCATAAGAAGGCTTATAAACAAAATACCCTTCGTACCCCAGTCATCACAATCATATTTTATACAACTTTTTTCCGTTCTGAAAAAACATTAATTTTCGTATATTGTTGCACAAATATCATCAGAATAAATTTCAAATAACATAATGCGTTATGGTTTTAGTTTATAAAATGAATACTATGTATCCATTTAGCCAAAGCGTCTCTGACTTACCAATTGCTAGTGTGCTAGTTTAATTTGTTTTGATAATTGTTAAGGTAATCTGGAACAATTTTCCAAATAGAAGGGTGATTTAGAGTGCAGTGGAGTTTTTATATATGTTTTAAAAATAATATGGCGTAGACTATGATTTCGAATTAGATTTCATTCATTTTGTTTCCATTTTTCATATTATTGAGTATTCTAAAAAATTGTCTGTAAATATTTACAATAATTCAGAGTGATAATTTTGGCATTGTATATCTGTTTCTGTGTTATTCCACTTTTAAATTTAAAGCACGATTATATTTTATACAACTTTTCTCCGTACTGAATAAAAATAAATTTTCATATATTGTTGCACAAATATCATCAAAATATGCTTCAAATAGCATAATTCATTATGGTTTTAGTTTATAAAATGATTACTATGTGTCCATTTTGCCAGGAGCGTCTCTGATTTGCCAATTGCTTATGTGCTGGTTTAATTTGTTTTCATAATTGTTAAGGTAATCTGGAACGGTTTTCCAAAAAGAAGTGTGATTTAAAGTGCAATGCAGATTTTATATGTCGAGTTTTCTATGCCAAGTTCCACACGAAGCCCCCCCCCCCCGGCCTAGATCCCTCACGCAGATAGTTGGCCATAGCACCACATTTCAACATTTCTTTTCATTTTTAATGTTATTGAAAGATTATATGAGTATTCTTAGTTTAATGTAAAATGAAAGTTTTCAGTATTAAAATGTTTATGAAGACCTAAAATAGTGTAGACTCTGAATTTTGATATATTCTCGCACTTGGATTTCTTTGTTAAATCATTTTTAAATGTTAACAAGGATGATATTATTGAAAAATTAATTTTTTTCCTGCTGTGAAAATACTATGAGAATGAATTTAAAAGTATATTTTATTTATTTATTTGTTTTTACAATTCAAATCACGGAAATCCGTTTAAAATGTATGTGTCGAAGAGAGGACTTGTAACTTTGTATGATGGTTTGTATATTTGTTTGATTTGTTTTAATACATGGAAAGGAGGTATTTATTACTTCTTTGTTTATGTTTTTTTAAATAATTTTAAATGTAATCTGTAAAAAGTTGTCAAAAATGTAATTTAAATGTGATCAGTTTTTCTGTCTTAAAGTAGTGCGACATTTAATTAAAGTCGATTCAATTTATGGGCATTTCATCATGTAGTAAAATAAAAAATACTATTTTATATTAGTAAAAATTATCTCTGATGAATGTTTGCAAGTAAATAAAATAATCCAGATTTTAGTATTTCGTCTCGTTTGTACTTCTAGGGTATTTTGAAATACTAGCTGGAGTAATGTTTTGCAGAACAGTTTTCCACATTTGACTGCATGCATTTTCTTTCCTATGAAATTATCATTAAATACATTTCGAAAAAGATTTTACTTGTTTTGCTGTTATTAACTAAATTAAAATTCAGTTGTTCTTTCAGAAGGGAGATTTGCTTTCTCCATATGTGTACTGAAGACTGATTCGAGATCTTGAGTTCAAATACTTAATTTTAAAAATGAGTTCAAAAATTTTTTGAAAAATTTATTAAATGGAATTCCTTTTATTTTCATGAAAGTGTTATGTTAAAAAAGCACATTTTGAAATCTCAATTCTAAAATTTCTGAACCCCTTAATTATACTGACGGAGAGAAGGATTTTGTGTCCCCCCGTCCACCTCCGTAAGGATACGAGCCCCCCCAATAATTTTTGAAGTTGGCGCCCGTGTAGTCAGCCAATAGTTCGTTTGAATAGTTCGTTCGTCAGGAGAGTACAGCTTACGTCACCAAATTTGTCAGTTAAGCCCATATTCACGAGAGCGGGTTTCCCCCAGGCTATTTGTGAATTCTTCAATCTGCACTGGAGGACAATCCGTGAATTGTTCACGGGTCCCTTTCTTCCTAATTCACAAGCCCGACTCCGACTATCCGCATAAACCTGGTTTTGGTGGATATAGTGGATACAGCACGCTATGATTCGCCAAGGGTGCTTGGGTGACGCTGGGGGTGTTTCGAGGCTTGTGACGGGGAGGTTGGCGGCGCGCCAAAACCGGTTCGAATTCTCTGACAACTCTCTCTCAACCCCTGGTCGAGGTTTGGCTCAGGGAGAGATCAAGAGCAGATTATTTGTACTTAATAATAATTTTGTGCCGATTCGCCTATACCCGAATGATTCTCAGATAATCGCGTTAGGGAATACGACCGTTAGAGCGATAAGCGTCCTTGTTGAAGCTACCCACGACAATTTGAAACATCAGCAGAAGGGGTTACTTCAGAATATTCTCACCAATGGGTTACATCTAACGACCATGTATCACTAATCGTAAGAAATAAAAAACCAAACAAAGCTCTTGATTCATCATTATTTGGCATGTTATAAAAATTATCGCTATTAAATTAATAATTAATAGGATAGATGAGTCTGGAAATTAGTGCGTATTTTCCAAAACCGTGGAATGGAACTGCAAACGGCCACCTCTATTCCCTTTTGCACTTCCATTTTTGCTGTTTGTGTTACCGAAAACTCAGCTTCGCAAAAATATGACGTCACCAATGGAATTAAAATTCTCTGAGCGTCATCACTTGCAAGAGACTGTAGACATGTATGATTGAAATTCAAAATTCTGCTGAGGCCGTGTTCAGAATTGTGGCTTTTCCAAAACGCTACTGCAAGAAAACTCGATGACACACTCATCTTCCCCTCAAATAAATTAACAGAACAGACAGTGTGCTAGCACAAATTTTATACAGAAACTATGCTAATTAATGTGATTTCCATTTTGACAGCATTTGACAAAACATGTAATTATCTTTCGTAAATGCTCTCTAAGCATGCTTTTATTTCTCGGGGAAAATAATTTCTGTGATTTTACTTTGAGATTTACTCAGGGTCAAGCAAAAACCGACAACACAAACAAATCTGGATATTTTTAGCTTCTCACTTTATTTACTTAGTACAAATGTTTTGGTTCAATCAATTATGAAGCTTTAACAATATTTCTCGGTGCTCCTGTGAAGAGGTTGCAGCTGCCCGAGGAGCCCCGGGGTACACTCTGGAAATCAATGTTATTCAGCATTATTCCTAATCTCACCAAATGAGGGAGAGGGAATATCAGATACTTAAAGCGGATTGATACATTCAGATGTTTTACAACGGATGCCATATAGAAAATAGATCAACCATTATTAGATCGAATTAACAGTGATGACATTAGAAAGGAGCTTTCTATTTAATTCGGAAGGTTGCCAAAATATCTAAATGAGTTTTTACAACACATTTTTCTCTCAATAAATTACGTTATTGTGAGCATATCTCATTACTTTTCATGATTTTCAACGAAAGAAGGATTTTTTTTTAATAAAAAATATTTTCCAGTTTCGTAAAAGTAAAAAATAGTCTACTATTTATTAAATATACCATATTAAATTGTCACAAATTAAATAATATTTGCCATTAAAAAATGAAACAGCGTAGGGAGGAGTGATGCATTAATCTTTGAAGAAAAATATAAACATGTATAGCTGCGGGGAAAAAAAAAACAAAAAAAAAAACACGACCACTTGCACTTTAATCGGCGGTCGTTTGTAGTACAGCAAAGTTAGATATACCAATCGTCCACGATTGACGTACACTTTCATTTGCTATACATAAAAATTGCATAAGGGGCACTCTGCATATTAAAATTAGCACGTTTTGTTTTCAAAAGCAACCCCTAGACTTCAATTCATATTTCAAAAATTTAGATCATTTTAATCCCGAATACCAATTTTCTATAAATTTGAACTGAGTCAGTTATGAGCTTCCAAACCCCCCCCCCCTCACACCATGGTTAAATATTTTTGCATACTTTAAATCATATCACATATAATATTGATAATAAGAAGCTGATTTTTATTCGACCTATTATAACAAAACGGCCTAAACATAATTTACTATTATTATAATCTTTAATAAAATATTAATGTGAATTATGAAATTAATATTCAAAAAATTATAAATAGCAACCTAGCCAAATTTCGATGGAAATAGATTCAGAAAGTTATAGTACATATTTGTACAAAATTTCAAATTTTTACGTTTAGTAGTTTAATTTATATTAAATAAAATGTGTTATTTTCATGAGTTAAGGGACTATATATAAATTTATTAAATGAGAATTGTTTTGAAAATTGCGTAAAATTGACGTAAATTAGATCTCTTTTTCACAAAAATAGTAACAGTTAGCGGTATTAAAAAATAGCAAATTTTGCGGCAAATAAATTGGAGGTTTGTGCAGTTTGACGGCGATTCTATAAAGCAGCGTTTCTCAACCTGTGGGGCGCGCCCCTCAAGGGGGGAAGCAGAGCGTTTGCAAGGGGAGCACGAGAAAAACCAAGGAACAAATACTGATGCATGTTTTTAAAAACTCATCTTATTTATTCTCATTTTTACTTAAAAAGTATGTCCATTTTCGCTTAAAATGTTCATTGAAACTTTACTGATAACATTATTTTGTAGAAAATTCGACTCAGTGTTCATTCTTAAATATTAAAAAACTCAACGTATGCCGAAAAATCTGAGTGGGGGGACGCCACCGTAAGTTAGGCTTTGTTGGGTTGTCGCAAAGTTGAAAGGTTGAAAATCGCTGCTGTAAAGCGTCTATTGACGCGTCCACTTCTATTTCCTCTCAAATAAAATGTTTTACATTTATAGAATTAGATGCTGTAGATGTATGTCTTCCAGTTCAACGTCCTATTTCTGAAAAACTAACATCCTCAACATTCTAGGCATGAATTTGACCTTTTTTAATATCTGAAGAATCAGGTCTTTGGACTACCTCCTATTATATCAAACACTCAAAATCACACTTTTCTGTCTAAATTTTCATTTCACTATAAATTAAAATGCCGCCAAAAGTCTTATAAAAATATTGCACATTGCAGACAATAATATTAAATTAAGTAAGTGAAATAAGAAAAAAACAGTGTTATATTGGGTTGGCAAAAAAGTAGTTGCCTTTTTTAGATGAAATTCAAACAAAAACATTCTCAATCGTGCAACCATTTTTCATGTTCGACTGAGCTGAGTAACTTTTTTGCTTGTAGAGTATAGAACTGAAGCTCAGACCAGTCAACATTTTACCAGTCTAAGAGAAACTTCAGCTACTCAATAACAATTTCAAAATTAGAAAGATTTTTAAAATCGTAAGCAGTCGTTTTGCATTTTTTCTTTAAATCATGTAAACGGACCAAGGAAGTTTTGGAGTCACGGGTCATTTTGACCACTGGCACAGACTAAATATTGTAATTTCAAATCCTTGATTATCTCAGAAGAAAAAACTTTCAGACTAGAAACAGTATTTTCACTGTAAATAATATTGATTTTTTTAAACCTGACTGAACGAAATCAATGGAAAGGTGAAAAGTTCAGAATCTACAAATAGCATTTTTCAATTTGCAGAAAGTCCCTTAAATGCGTGCAAAAAAGAATTTGCAATATCTCAGGTAATTTGAAGATTTTAGTTCGTTTAATAAAGTCAAAATAGAGTGTTGTCATTAAGAAAAATGGAATTGATGTAGAATTAAATATCAATACGACCCCTTATGCAAATTAAACTAATAGTAAATTGAAATATACGTTATTTGCAAATGAATGGCATATTTAGCTGTACGACGAACGACGGGCAAATAAAGAGGAAAAGGACGGGGTTTTTTTTGTGCAGATATAATATGATCATAGCTACCAACTTTCGCGATTTCTTCGGGAGATTTCCCACCACAATTTTTCTACAGCTTTATTTTGCATTAAAATTTTGGCGTTTTCGTAAGCATGATCCCGTAGAAATCGGGAAGGTTGGCAGCTATGATTTGATTCAAAACTGAGTGATCTAAACTTCCGTGCTACGATTATCGATTTTTCTGTTCTGGTTTTGCTGGGCGTTTTGGTACCTGATGTGAAAATGTACTTTCAAAATATACAGTAAAATTTTTGCCGATAGTCCGTAAATGCTGGTAGCTGTGTTTATGTTACGACTATGTGTACGGCAAAAAATTCCACATGGGGTTTGTGACCCCCCTATCTCCCCCTTTGGCTACGCCACTGTATCGATCACAAAATTATGGAATATAATTAACCCTGCTGTTCTGTTCGGGTCTATTTGACCCGAAGCGTTTTTAATTTGCTTATAAAAAAAGACAAAGAAGAAATATTCGCTAGTCCTTTTCTTACTTTGTTAGTGTGGGTAAGATATTAATCACCTGAAAAGGATTTCCTTTTATTTATATACTAGCTGCGTGCCCGTTCTTCGCACGGTAGGAAACGAAAGTTTTCCTTTCATGTGTAATTCGAAATTATTCGTGATGTGGAATTAAAAAAAAAAAAGAGCAAAATGATTTGACTCTTAATGTAAAGTTTGTGTCATGAGTACTAACCTGATCATATCCCCTCCCCGAAAAAATTTCCTGGCTACGCACCTGGTCTTATTTCTACATCATACTGTTTTTTAGGCTCAAGTTGTAGCATTAAATACCCAAGACACTACATGAAATGGAGCACCATTTATCTCTTTCCGAACATGTACCATATAAGGAAAGTATTGTAATCATGAAAAAATTCGACTTCGAGATTTTGGTGTATTGACATGTTTTGAGGTCTTCTGAATTCATTTATGCTATTTTCAAGAGATGTTTTTAAAATAGCTGCGCACCCGCTCTTCATACGGGAAGAAGGGAATATTTTACTACTAAAATCATATCTGCATGTGACAAAACAGAATTTCATTTTTTAAAAAGTTCAAGTAATCTCCTCTGTTGAAATTACTGCGGGATATATTAACGCAAATTAGAAATACTTTTCGTTTAGTTGGTTGTAAGACAACCGTTGAAACAGGACACTTTTAATTTCATGAAATATTTATTAACGTGGTACATTGCGATTTATTAATATTATCTTTACAAATCTAATAATACTACCTATTACGTACATTAATACTATCTATATTCGCTTCTCCCTCTTCAAGGCTCCCTTTAAAGAAACAGCTTAGATTATTTGCCCTCAATGGGATCTTTTGATTCTGTGGCGATTCTTTGCAATTTACGCTTTAGCATAAATAATAATCATTTCACATAATGGTTGCCATTAAGGAAACTCTCCATATATGTTTAATTTATACATAGTTTTATAAGATGGGCGTATTTAGCACCGCAAACCATTTCATCTTACTGTGGGAAGAAAATATCCAAGGGGTGCCATTTTAACTATCCATGTATCTAATATAGCGATATCTTTTTTATCCTCCATAGTCCTGTCTCCTGAAAAACATCAAACTGTGCAATCTCGAGCAGCTACTTATTCCCTCTTTAATTGTGACAGGGCGTTAGAGTTGCAGAGTTCACAAATTTCACGCATTTTTTTTATTTATAACGTCACTGTTTGACTGCGTAAAGGATACCCCGGTAGGTTGAGGGAGTTAATTTCGATATTTCGCATAATTGTTTTCAAATGGTATCATTAAAACTTTGCGTTATGTAACCTTTATGGAGGAACGTAATTCAACCTTAAAATAAAATTATACTAGCAACCTGCATGCGTATGTTAGGCAACGCCTGCGCTAAATTAAATGCCAAAAATAAAAATAGTAAATAGAAAAAAATTAATATATCGCTCTTTGAAACGAACTTTGTAACTTTTAAAATGAACATTTTCAGCGCCGTGAAATCATTTCAATTTTTAAATAAGCACCGGATTAAAATACCACTTCTAATAATAATAATCGTGAATTTCTTAGTTTATTTCTAAAGTAAATTTTAATCAAAATATCGTCTCCCTGTGTTGAAAATAGAGCTGGAGTAAATGAGTTAAACTTATGGAGTAATTTTTACGTATCTTAAAGCATTTGACGTCATAGATCCTCACTTGCGAATTGAAATTCCGATATCCCATTTAAAAACTCGATTGGTTGAAAAAATCCTTTTTTCTAATCCTTTCTGTGGCAACAACCGAACATAAATTCTCGTGCCGTGATCGCAATGTAATGAATGGCGTAAGATCGCGTTGATGCTATTAAATTCTAAACATTAGGCTGCATTAAAATTCGTAAAAAATCATCTAATTTACATAATTTTTTCGTTTTTATTTTAAAAGAGGGAGAAAAGAATGTTTCACGATTTGTCAAAATATCTAAAAGTTATGACGGATAGAATTCAAGATGCGACAGTTTTAAAATTATTTTACGAAAAACAATCGCGAAGCAGATGCTTAGTAAAAAAATTCCTAAAAATCGGTAAATCATGTTACGTATTCAGAACAAACTGTTTTTAAAAGAAAATTTTCTCCTCTCCAGGTGTAACAAGATATTCAACATCAAGAATAACAGATCCGAAAAGTGCTTTTGAAACTGTGTTCAATTTTGCAATTCAAAATGAATTCATCAAAATGACAAATATTGAAAATGAAATGATTTATATGAAGTATATGAAGAAAAATGAAAAATTTTGACAGCATAACTTTCGAAGCTTACATTGGATTGCTTTTATTAGCTGGGGTGTACAAATCGAACGAAGAATCTACTGAAAGTTTGTGGGATCAGGAAACTGGACGAAGTATATTTCGTGCAACCATGTCACTTGAACAGTTTTATAGCATTTCCGGAGTTATTCGTTTAGAAAATAAATCAACCGTCAAGAAAGAAGACGCGCAGATAAAATTGCTGCAGTTCGGGACATTTGGAAAAAATGGATAGAAACTCTGCCATAACTATATTACCCATCTGAAAATGTTACAGTAGACGAACAATTAGTTTCTTTTCGAGGACTATGCCCATTGAAACAATACATGCCAAGTAAACCTTCGAAATGTGGAACTAAAATATGGACTTTATGTTACAGTGAAGCTTCATATGTTCTGAAGGCACAGATTTATACAGGAAAAGATCCGGGTTCAAAACCAGAAAAAATCGGGGAATGCGAGTTTTAAGTGATTTGACTTATGAACTTAGAGGGCACAATGTCACGTGTGATAATTTCTTCACTTCTTACAACTTAGGACAACTTCTTTTGAAACGTAACATAATTATGCTTGGCACTGTGAGAAAAAACAAACCAGAACTTCATGGTCAAATGATAAATAAAGAGTTGCACAGTTCAAGCTTTGACTTTACAGATGATACAACTGTTGTGAACTATATTGCAAAAAAGAAGAAGAATATTGTACTTATGAGCACAATGCATCACGATGAAATAATGAGTATCAGACCAGACAAAAAATCAGAAATGATATTGGATTACAATGCCACTAAAGGAGCTGTAGATATGCTTAATCAACTTTTGAATACATACACATGTAAAAGTAAAACCAATCGTTGGCCCATGATCATATTTTATGATATGTTAGACTGTTCAGCGTACAATGCATTTATTCTCTGGACACCAATAAACACAAAATGGAATGAAAAGAAATTGACGAAAAGACGGTTGTTTCTGGAAGAATTAGGCAAATCATTAATGAATCCATATATTCAGGCAAGACAGAATCTCCCTATAAATGAAGAGTCACGCAATATAGTGAAAAGAATAAAATGTGAGGGGCAGAATGATTTACCATCAACGTCCAGAAAGAGGCAGAATGAGTTACCATTAAAGTCCGTAGTTAAACGTGTCCGATGTAGATTCTGTCCTCCCAGCAATGACAATAAAACAAATGTAGTGTGCAAAAGATGTAGCAACACATATGTAAGCTACATACATGTAATTTTTGTCCAAACTGCCATTGAAACGAGGTAAGATTTAAAAATTAATAAATATTACCTTTCATTTATATACTCATGATTTTGTGCTTATTGTATCATTTTTCAAATATATATCATGCTTTTCTTCTTTTGAAGCAAGTATTTACCTTAAGCATAATATAATTTTATAATTTTGTAAAAATTAAGCACTTGTAGCTACTATCCGATGTTCGGGTCATATTGACCCGAACGTTACATGTGCATAGTAAATGTGAACAGAACAGCAGGGTTAAGCCTAAAATTCCCGTTCTAATGATGCATTTAATTACATTTTGGAATACATCACAGCTATGGTTGAGTGCCTGCGTGCCAGAGTTCAGATATTCGGAAGTATTTCTTTATTTCCAGGTAAACTTAATAAAAATTAAATAATGCTTATATGATTTTCCAAAATATTGCAGACTGTATTTTATTTTCTAAGCAAAAGCACACATGATTTAAATCCTGTATTTTGAAAACTATATTGCCTATCTTTTCTTAAGAACACAATTTACTATGTTGTTAGGCTGCGGTGGACCAGCTCATAGAATGTTAGAATTCGTATTTGGAGCCAATGAATAAGCACAGCAGCCAACTGTTCCGGAAGACAATTGACCACTTTCATGGGTTAGAATACAATAAAATTTTTGCGTTAGCTGGGAGAGTTCCTTACATTAAAAATGTTTATAAAAATATAGTGCTCGAAAAAAGTGGTTAATTATATACCAGACTAGTTGGAAGCTATGAAATAAGTGATATCACAGGAAAAGAATTTCTGAGGAAAATTTCGAAATCTGATCCTCTAGTAGTTGACTGGACCTCTAGCAGTTTTCGGAAACACGGTAAAGTAATTTTTTCATTCCAGAAAACTGTAAAACAAAGTGCATGTGCAGTATATATATATATATATATATATATATATATATATATATATATATATATATATATATATATATATATACATATATATATATATATATATATTAAGGTTTTGAATACTTTTTTAATGCAGAAGGGAAAAAAAATTACGAAAAGACAACATTCAGGGTTATTGTGTCCGAATGTGTCTTTTGTAGTATGTACAAAATCTTTAAAAATATATATTTTAAGGAGAAATTTATAAAAGTTACTTCGTAAAATGGATAAATATTGGTAAAGATTTCTTTGAACATAAATTAAAAAATAGAGGAAAAAATGGAAATATCACATCAAAGTACACGTATTTCAGTACTACTGCAGTGTATTTAAAAATAAACTACCTCCGAATTAAGTTAAAAATAGTCTGGTACTGTAATCTGATGCATAAAATGAGATATAAAATAATCCTCACATAAGAATTGAAATGTTCTTAACTTTCCGGCGCATAATATTTGAACACTATTGCCCTGTAATATCACGGGCACGCGAAATAGAGAAAGCTTAGCCGGTGATTTTGACGAGGGCGAAGCTTAAGGTGTTAAAATATTTTTTTATATATTATTTTATTTATTATTATTTATTTCCCTCTTATGTTGGGAATTTACCGTATAAGAACTGGTCTCTCCCGAGGCCAGAATCGCTGGTCGATTTATTATGGAGGCACCTAATAGGCGGACCGGCGTTGTCTTCTATGCAGGGACGGACGAAATTACACCCTAGCCCGTGCCTTGAACCCGGGGTAGGGGAGAACGATCATCTAACCACTATACAACCCGGGTGGCATTATTTTATTAATTTATATTATATAAAGATAACTTCATGGATATATTTCTTACTAGCCGCCTCCGGCGACCAGTTGGTTCGCCATATTAATAAATCTTGTTCGGAGAGACTCCTGTTCTTCATCGGCTTCCTTGGCACTCAAATCTCTCAGATTCTTCAAAAAGGAACAAATTATTTTCGTCTTATTTTAATTCTGAAGACCTTCTGGATGTATTGGCCTTTATCGAAAATGGAAAGGAAAAAAAAAAACTAAGGAAATCTGAAACATTTTTAGATTTTAAATACGCACTAAAGTGCGATGTATAAAAAGCGTATTATAATCCATGGGTCTTCCCTATTTTATTTCCTTATTCAATTAAGTTGGAAAGTATATCATTATTCATGAGTATCATTAAACACAACTAAAATTGATATTTCTATCCTTTTTCTGGATGTAATACATTAGAAATAGATGGGAAAAGCTGTGTAGAAAAATGCACAATTCGAACTGAAATAAAGTTTAAAAACTCATTCAGGTGTATTCATAATTCAAGTAGCAGAAGCAGACGATAAATAGCGCTTGGCGCTTGAATCACATCTCAAAATCGTATATCATCCATTTTATTTGTTGCCAAATTAAAAAGTTGCACGTTTTAGTCTCGGAAAATTTCCAAATCATATTTTGATTTTGAGTATAAAACACTTCATTCCTGCTCTGATTTCACGTGCACACGATGTTTTAATTAAAAAATAAATAACCTTACAAATAATGTAAACAAAAAAAAATCGTTATTCTTTTATTTTTACTCCAAGAGTCTGAATAATTTAATAAACTCGCCAAACATGGCAACCTAGATAGCTAAACTCTCCCTCTTTCCACTGCAGGGTTACAATTGCGAAATGGCGAGAACAAAAATAATCATTTTGCGACACGTTTTTTATCGATATCTCGTAAAATAATTCGAATTTCGAAAAAATCGCTTCGAGGTGTGTCGAGACCCGTCTTGGAGAATTTCCGTAGAAAATTTGGTAGGTCTACGATCACCCATTTCGGAGCTACGCGAGACACAGACAGACAGACAAACGGACAGTTTACAGATTGCTTTATTTATATAGATGCGGTAATTTCTTAATTTTGAATTTTTACCCAGGCACGTGCCAACAGGGGGGGGCAGGGGGGTTTATCGCCCCCTCGGTAAATGAGTAGAAAGGGTGAACTATCAGGTTGTAACGAAAGTTTTCCGCCATATCAGCCTGAAAAACTAACTTCTAACTCCTTAGATAACTGATTTTGAACTTTCGGTACCAAACCTGCACAGTGAAACATGATACAACAATAGTACTTAAAGCTGTACTCATAATTTGTTGATATTATGTAGCTGAATTTTTGCAATACAAATGGAAGTAAATGATGGTTCTAATCCTCTAGAGTGATGGTTCCATTTGGGACACCTTATACTTAATGATAACAATATTTTTTACAGATTTCACAACACAGTGTTATAAAGTACTCTTTCTTTCAAATGCCAAAAATCGTTTGACAAAATATGAGCAAATACGCCAACGCGAACTGTGTGCTGATGATGTTTGCGGTGGCGGGAAACTTTCGTTACAACCTAATATATAATTCGCCCCCTCTGTATTTTAGCCCCCCTCAATAATTTGCTTACAATAGTTTTCTTCTTCAGGATGCGGGAAGCAATTTTTCCAGCCCTTCCCCTCAAGAAAACGGTCGTTTAAACAAACTAATGAGGCATAAACGAAAATTTTGATAGCTCAAACGGAAGGAGCAAACTATTGAGATTTAAAAAAAAAAAAAATCGGCAAATTAGTTTGCATGAAACTGATACAGGAAATTTGACTTACACTCGAATACTTTTTTGAGAGGGTCTACAGACGAGGTTAAAAAAGATTAAAGCCGATTATTTATAAAAATTGGCGGGGGGGGGACAAAATAGCTGCCCCGTCCCTGAAGAAAATGATTATTGTAATTGAGCTATAGAAGTACAAACAAAAATTTTCCTGGTACCAAGGTTGACACCTTTTATTTTAAAAACATTTGTTGGTGGATTGGAGGGGGGGGGTATGAGGGGCTGTTGAAATGACTGCCCCCCCTACCGAAGTCGAAAAAATCGTTCTCCCCCCCCCCCACTTTCCAAGACGTTGGCACGTCCCTGTTTTTACCAAAAGTGTTTAAGTTTAAAAAAAGGTGTTATGTCCATTTTATTAGGCTGCCAACTTCTTTCAACCAGAAATAATTACTGAAATGATTATGTGAAAGAAATTTAAAAGCCTAATTCGATGATTCCCCAGGGGAGAGTTGTCCACTCATGACATCTCATGAAGCTTGTGTGCTTTATGAGTTGCGTCTGAATTTAGCTCAACTGTATGTTGAACCATCTACCTGAATTGGTTTAAATCATATTAATGGGTGGTGCAGTTACAATTAGATTGATTCCTTCAGTAATTCTATTATTATTGTTTTAAGATATTTTCTTCATGTTTATCTTGAAAATGTATGAGGTATTCACAAACATAGAGGACCAAGTCCGTATATTTTTTAAATGGAGTTAGTTCATTTTAGAGTAATCCAAAAACATCTACCATTCACTTCAATAGTGAGTCAAGGGCTTAATTTGTTTTCTCTCTTAGATATGGCATTTATTACTTGGAAGTATAATGTCACTATACTATTGTTACGAATTTTCGGGGCAACCCGCTGCTCTGTGGCTTAAAATGGTTTAAAATTCGTATTCCACGCTTCAAATAGATAAATTTTGCTTTTTCCTGCATCAAAATCGGCCAATTAGAACCGGAGATATGGAGGTTTCGGTTTGCCATTGTTTTTCAATGGAGATTCTAGAAAACTCGAGAAATATTAGTCCTAGAGCTTAGATCTCTTCACATTTGGGGACTTATTTTTGGCGCCAAATTTGGCGATATTTCGCCAAAAGTCGCCAAGCTTGGCGACTTTTTGGTCATTTGGCGCGATTTTCCCAATGGGGCCTGGAAGTTGTTTTTCCTGCATTAAAACGCATAATAACCTAACATTTCTCTTCTATGACGTAATCAAAATTCACGCTTTATGTAGAACCCTCCAGAAATTGACTCTTCTGGAAACCTCTTGTACCTCCTGCGTCGGCTATTTATAGAAGCGCGCGTCGCCCCGAGGGTTCAGTGCGGGTTGAACGCTCAACGTGTAAAGAGCTCTCAGTACGCTTGTTTTGTGTGAATTGATAGTGCTATAGAAGCTGTGTTTTAGCTTGTTTTGTAAAGCTGTTTTTAAAGTGCTGTGTGTAAATTCTTCATTGCTGTGTCTTAAGGGATTGTGTACTATATCCCTTGAATATTTTCACTGAATTCTTGCCAGTGAAAGTGTTCTATTTTGTGTGAGAAATACAGCATTTGTGAGAGCTTCTGATTCAAGCGGATTGTTAAAAGCACGTTACTGCTAGATTGTGTTTGTGTATTGTGTACAGCTGATTGTTCTACGAAGTTCTAGAAGCAATAAAGTCCGTGTTCCATCCTGACAACTGACGTTTTACTTGAACTTTTTTTTTACACCAACAGGACTTTAGAACGACGAACCCCAGGAGTAGCAGAGTAATTCCTCAACACTATAATACGAATACTGCAAATCACATACATGTACACGTGTGTGTGATAAGTGACTGAAAAATATACATTTTGTACGGCAAAAAATTCCGCATGGGGGGTCGTGATCCCCCTATCTCTCTCCTTGGCTATGCCTTTTGCATCAATCGCAAGATTATGGAATAATTTAAGCCAAAAATTTCCGTTCTTTTAAAGCAGTTAATTACATTTTTTGGAATAACTTACAGGTATGCTTCTGTGTGCCTGTCA
Source organism: Cheiracanthium punctorium (assembly GCA_038373885.1). Lineage (NCBI taxonomy): Eukaryota > Metazoa > Arthropoda > Arachnida > Araneae > Cheiracanthiidae > Cheiracanthium > Cheiracanthium punctorium. Next base: position 158,425 of record JAWZYV010012475.1, read on the forward strand.
GAGTTCAGATATTCGGAAGTATTTCTTTATTTCCAGGAAAACTAAATAAAAATTAAATAATGCTCATATGATTTTCGAAAATACTGCAGAATGTATTTTATTTTCTGAGCAAACGCACATATGGTTTAAATCCTGTATTTTGAAAACTATTATACCTATCTTTTCTTAAGAACACAATTTACTACGTTGTTAGGCTGAGGTTGACCAGCTGATAGAATGTCAGACTTCGTATTTGAAGCCAATGAAATAAGCACAACCGTAAAATTTTTGAGTTAGGTAGACGTCTTCGATACATTAAAAAAGTTTTATAAAAATATAGTGCTCGGAAAAAAAGTTACTTATATACCAGAGTAGTTGGCAGCTATAAAATAAGTGATATCAAAGGAAAAGAATTTCTGAAGCAAATTTCGAAATCTGATCCTCTAGTAGTTGACTGGAGGAACATTAAAAAAAAGTTGCCCTGGAACGGTTAACTTCTTAACAATCGTATTATTTTCGGAAAAACGATCATTAAAGTAATTTTTTCATTCCAGAAAACTGGAAAACAAAGTGCATGTGCAGTATATGTATTCATTTTAAGGATTTGAATATTTTTTAAAGCAGAAGGAAAAAAAAATTACGAAAAGCCAACACTCAGGGTTATTGCGTCCGAATGTGTCTTTTGTAGTAAGTGCACATAGCTGCCAACCATTCCGGATTACCACTAACCACTTTTTTTCTAACAGTAGCATTGGGCTTAAACGTAGCATAAATTTCGAACTTCGCGGGAGCGCAGGTTACTTATTTGAAAAAAAAAAATTGTTGTAGAAATTTACAATTAGCAGAAGGTGGTTAAGGATATTCCCGAATAGTTGGCAGCTATGAGTACAAAATCATTAAAAATATATGTTTAAAGTAGTTTTTTATTAAATTTCGTAAAATGGATAAATATTGGTAATGTTTTCTTTGAATATAAATTAAAAAGTGAGGTAGCGTTGGAAATTCCATATCACGAATACAAGTATTTCAGTACTACTACAGTGTATTTAAAATTAAACTACCTCCGAATTAAGTTAAAAATAGTCTGGTACTGTCATCTGATATGTAAAATGAGATATAAAATAATCCGTACATAAGAAATCAAATGCACTTATCTTTCCGGCGCATACTATTTGAACACTATTGCCCTGTAATAACACGGGCACGAGAAATAGAGAAAGATTAGCCCGTGATTTTGACGGGAGCGAGGCTTAAGGTGTTCAACTATTTTGTTATACATTATTTTATTTATTATTATTTATTTATCTCTTGTATTGGCCATTTGCCGTATAAGAACTGGTCTCTCCCGAGGCCAGAATCGCTGGTCGATTTATTATGGAGGCACCTAATAGGCGGACCGGCGTTGTCTTCTATGCAGGGACGGACGAAATTACACCCTAGCCCGTGCCTTGAACCCGGGGTAGGGGAGAATGATCATCTAATCACTATACAACCCGGGCGGCATTATTTTATTATTTTATATTATATAGCTTTAAGATAACTTCATGGATATATTTCATTATGCGGTAACTTCTTAATTTTGAATTTTTACCAAAAGTGTTTAAGTTTAAAGAATAGGTGTTACAGCTATTTTATTAGGCTGCCAACGTCTTTCCACCAGAAATAATTACTGAAATGGTTATGTGTAAAAAATTTAAAAGCCCAATTCAAAGACTTACTTTTTAAATTTTCATCGCTCATGATATCTCACGAAGCTTGTGTGCTTTATGAGTCGCGTCTGAATTTAGCTAAACATTATGTTGAACCATCTGCCTCAATTGGTTTAAATCATATTAATTGGTGGTGCAGTTGCAATTAGATTGATTCTAGTAGTAGTAAGTTTATTATTTTTTTAAAGATATTTTCTTCATGTTTATCTTGAAAATGTATGAGGTATTCACAACCATAGTGGACCAAGTCCGTATTTTTTAAAAATGGAGTTAGTTCATTTTAGAGTAATCCGAAAACATCTAGCATTCACTTCAATAGTGAGTCAAAGTATTAATATGTTTTCTCTCTTAGATATGGCATTTATTACTTGGAAGTATAATGTCACTATACTATAATGTGCAAATTCAAACAAATTCTTCAATTTCGTTTAGACGGACTTGGTTCACTATGATTGTGACCCTCTCGTATAACAGTGTAAGATACAAAATTGATTATTTTAAAGTTGCAAACTACTAATATATTATTTTTTGTACAGTAGAGATGCTGATAATGAGTTCCATTTTTCATTTCAAATGATTATTTACTTAAAATTTTGTAGATAGCAGTCCTGAAAGTCATGTCTCAATTTGATGTTTAATTTGATTTTGCAATGACATTTTTCTAAATAAAAATATTTCAAGTTGATTTTTTAACAAATACTCAATGTTTCTTGTTTGAAATTTGTATGGAGAATAAATTCAATCCTTTGTATATATTTTCCTAATTTAAATACTTGTATCAAAATACTCTTTCAAGAGTGTCACTCTCCCCTATTAACCTTTTACACTCCAATGTTCCCAAACGGGAACATCAACTTTGAAATTTCTTTAAAAAAAAAGTTTTACTTTTATGTACTTACAAATAATAATATTTCCAGTTAAAAATGACTAAATTTTTTGATGAGAAACCTAATCTGTTTTATAAATACTGACTATTTTCACAAGTGTTTATAAAAAAGTTTACATGCAATTTGTAAAAGGCATAAAAACTATAAAATTCGAGATTTATGATAAATAAGGACTATATTAATGTGCAAAATATGATAACAGAGATGCCAAGTTTCCCGCTTTTTTCGGGAGATTTCCCACCACAATTTTTAGACAGTTTTATTTTTTATTAAATATTTGGACTTATTTAAAGCATAAGTTTGTAAGTAAAAATTAGTGGTGGGAAATCTCCCTAAAAAAGCCGGAGACTTGGCATCTCTGTGAAAAATAATAGTTTACAATGAAATTGCATTTACTGTGATACATCTCGGGTAATTTACATTGCTCCACACTTCTATAATCCAGAATGGTGAAACCTAACAACTTTAGTTTTTCTGATAGTGTGTTCAGAAACAGGTCAAAGACCCTTTGTATCTCTCTTATAGCGTGTCTATACTCCTCCCCCCCCCCACACACACACCGCCCATGTCCCTGATTTAGCGAGAGAGGAGGGAGTTTTCTGCATATCCAAACAAGTGTTTTACAGAGGATTTTTACAGCTTTTCCCAAATAACTTAGTAGTTTATTATTATTGAGTGGTTACCACGCTGTTCCTGGTGAGGATTTGTATTGGAGCACGTATGAAGATTTGTCTGTCCCAATTGTTCCTTCAGTGATGTCAAGAGCTCCCTTTAGGAAAATAAAAAATGTATTTTCACATCATCGATTCAAGTGATTTGAAACCAGGCCATGAATTCGCCAAAATTGATACGTTTTATGAAGAGCTTGCAAAAAATCTTCGACAGTTTGAATTCTTTCATACTAAACTAAGCATTGATGAATCCATGGTCCATAGCTGCCAACTCTTCCGGTTTTTCACCACTTCAAGATTTTCCACCACTAATTTTTACTTACAAATTTAAGCCTAAAATAAGTCCAAAATTTTATTGTAAAATGTAACTGTTTGAAGTTAGTGGTGAAAAATCTTCCGGAAGAGTTGGCAGCTACGCATGGTCTCATATTACGGCCATCATTCGGCGAAGATGTACATAAAGGGTAAACCTATACGCTTCGGTTTCAAAATTTAGATGCTTTGTTCTGCTAATGATTACCCGTACGCCATGGAAATTTACAGTGGTAAAAGCTCTGACCCAAGCAATATTCCCCTCGGATCGAGAGTTGTTTGAGAACTTTTGTCGCATATTGAAAAAAAAAAAACGCGAATTTTTTTTTATAACTTTTTTACATCGTCTAAGCTTATAGCGAATTTATCTGACAAAAAGTTTAAAGCAACTGGTACAATACGGGATACCAGAACAGCACAATGCCCTCTGAAACCTTCAAAACAAATGTCAAAATGTGAGCGGGCGAGTTCGATTACTAGTGCGACCGAAAAGTTTTTATGTGTCGATGGAACGATAGTTCTGTATTCACTGTCGCATCGAACTACGATACTCATGAACCCATGGGTAAGGCAAAAAGATTTAGTCGCCAAGACAGAATGAAAGTGGATGTCTCCCAGCCTCATCTTGTAAAATCTTGCAATGAAGGTATGGGTGGAGTAGATTTATAAGATCGACTTTTCGGAAGTTACCGACAAATGTCCCGCAGCAAAAAGTGGTACTGTAACTTATTCAACAATGCACTCAATATGGCTGTTGTTGCAAGATGGATTTTACATACTGAATTGCATCATAACACAACATCAGAACTGTCACACCTGAATTTTCGAAGAGATGTAACGTTGAGTTTGCTTCGAATGAAACCCAAGATTCATTCCATTCCAGTGCCGCGAGCTCGCCTAATGCAATCTGCAAGGCAGTCAGATTAAAAAAAAATGAGTTTTAAATGTGAAAAACGATTGCATGAACAATGTTTTCCTTCATACCATGGACAGTGATGTAAACAAAAATTATTGTTATTGAAGAAAAAGTTAAGGACAATTTGGTAAACTAAAGTTTATTTCATGTAAATATTAATCAAGGTTTTATACAGCTACTCTTTACAGTTAACCATAGCTATTTCATAATTAGTACTCACGTAGTGTATTACTTGTGCTTTTCTTTTCGTTAGTTTCAAACACTGAAATAAATCTGTCAATAATACTCTTTTTTTTACTTAACATAAGAAATTCTTATTATATTTTACTTATATTATAAATATATGAAATGTTTTTAATCACAAGTATGAAATTCTAGTACAAGAATTGTAAATTTTAATTATTTGATAAACATAGTAAAAAAGTTAACTAATCACGCCAATGTTCCCAAATGGAAACATATCAGAAATCATAGCCAAATTTTTTTTTCATTAATTTCTTGCACCATTGCTTAAGTAGATGCATTTTAATCTTATTTTTATGAGCTAACATTATTTTTTAGACATCGAACTAATAGCGGCGTGATTATTAATGATAAAGACTTTATAAATGAGTAAGGAATAACGTTGTTGGAATGATTCTCTTTAATTATTTCTCTTATATAACTGTAATATTTAATATAAAATGAAGTTTCATTTTATAGGGAACTAATCCGAAACTCCATCCGTATCCTGATTTTTATCAATATATTTCATTTTTCATATACGGGAAATTGCAGTCAATCAGTGTAGAAAAGAAAAGCTGTCGCACATTTGCACAAATGCGTTAAAAATGCATAGGTTAAAAATCTGAAAATCCACCCGTTCTCCCATTTTTAAAGTCTGAAAATTACTCTCATACAATAACAGTTCGTTTCGAAAAGCTTCCCGAAACTATCCACGCTATCGTCTACATAAGGGCTAGAATTCAGAATTAATTAAAAAAATTAAGGAGCAAGATATTAATTTATAGTATTAATTCATATAATTAAATTGATTATGAAGTTATATATTTAAATTGGACAGCGATTAAGCATATATACATAGCAGCCAACTCTTCCGGTTTTTCCGGAAGATTTTCCACCACTAATTTTTACTTACGAATTTGAGCTTAAAATAAGTCCAAAATTTTATTGTAAAATAAAACTGAAGATAGTGGTGGAAAATCTTCCGGAAAAAACCGGAAGAGTTGGCAGCTATGTATATAGTGTAGAGAGACATTTTTTGGTCAAAAATTTATTAAGGAATCCACTATCATAGTTGCCAACCTTCCCATTTCTACGGGTGATTTCCCACTAGAATTTTTAGACAGCTTTGTTTCGCGTTAACTTTTTGGCGTTTTATTAAGCTCAAATTGACGGGTAAAAAACTATTGATGGGAAATCTCCCGAAGAAATTGGGTAGGTTGGCAGCTATGGAAAGTGCCCTCGAAATTGAGTGTGCTACAAATGCAGACTATTTATGATTTGCTGCGGGTTTTTACATGATGCAAAAAAATAGTTTAAAAATATACTATCCAGAAAAGCTTATTGCTGTTATTCCGTAAATGCTGGCAGCTGTGTGTCTGTCATAAAATTGTCTTTGTAGTCTTTGTGTGTGTGTCAGAGTTCAAAATTTCAGAAGTATTCCTTTATTTTAAGGTAAACTAATATAAAGTGCGTAACGCTCATATTAAGTTCAAAAATTATGCAGATATATATTTTATTTCCTAAAGATGCAGGTATATTTTATTTCCTAACCAAAAACACACATAATTTAAATCCAATATTTGAAAAACTTATGATGCATATTTTCTCTAAAGAACACAATTTATAGTGTTGCTAGGCCGCGGTAAACCAGCCAACAACGAGTCGGGTTTCGGATTTGTTTCTGTTTCTAATAATTTGCTTCTCTTCTTTAGTACTGAGTGAGTCGGTTCAATTCATCTTCAAGGGCGGTGTGTAGTTACAAGATTAGTAGATTAGAACTTTATGTATTTTACGTTCGATGTGGACGAGCACCATCTTGCATAAACCAGGAGGCATTCGAACAGTCCTCCAAAGCAGTATGTTCCTAAGAATTTTTGGGGATTCATAACACAAATTTTTCCAGAATCCCAAGATATTGTACAGCATTTATCGGTTGCTCTCTGAAAAATGGCCCTATTATTCCTTTTGAGGAAATCGCAGCCCATCATTATTTTTGGTGAATGCAGGGATGAAGGTTCAGCGATATGAGGATTTTCGCTTCCTCGAATCCACAAATCCTGCTTGTTGACATAGCAATCGAGGTGAAAATAGCTTCGTCTGAGAACCAACGCTATGTTGCCACCATCGAGTTCACCGTCTTCCGCAAGTTGCAGCATGACGTTCGCGAAATTATAGCGTGCATAAAGGTATCCGTACACCTGCGGAGACTTTTTTTTTGAAATTTAAAATAATTTACACTTAAAACTATACTTTATCATTAAATGTAAGACTGAGATAATCATTTAAAAAAAGATAACAAATATCTGAAAAATAAATTGGGGCAGGAAAAGACCAAAAAATTATCACCATTTTTGCATTTCCGTAAGACACCATAACTCGAAAAATTACTTACATATTCAAAATCTACAATGCCTGAGATTAATGATAATATAATCTAGACTATTATCAAGAAGTTTGTCCTGCTACATGAGAAGCTGGAACAGTAAATCTGTATGAATATGGTAAGAAATGCGAACACAGAAAATAACTTTAAATACAAACAGCCATAAATTTAAATATCATTAGTTTATCTTAATGAGCATGGTCTATTCCCTTTAATAATATATAAACAAGATGCGAACAAAAATTCATCCCATTCAATACATTGGTTTTTAAGTTATGATGTTTTGTGATAAATAAATCATCAAAAAACTTCATTTCTATAACAAGCTTCATTCTGCCATACATACCATAACTGCATGGACATATTTCTTCTACGATAACGTTTTGGTTTTCAATACTCATCAGAAGTGTTTTACTTAATAAAAAGTTTTAATGGCCAATTTTCTGCGGTTACGCACATTTTCCCACCAGAAATAATTATTCAAAAAGTTGATATCTTGCGCAATGCACAAGTGTTCTTCGGATATTGTCTCTTCGTTGAGAGTACAACTTATGATATCTCATGAAGACTATGGGCTTTATGAGTTGCGTCAGAATTTAGCTCAATTTAATCTCTGGTGAACCAGCTACCTGAGTTCGTTCAAATCATATTAAAGGGCGATGTAGTTGGAATTATGCTAATTCTTTCAGTCTTTTTTTTTAAGACTAGGGGCCTTGTAAGACTAGGCTCGCTATGCTCGCTTTTCGTATGAGGCATTCGGGCCCTAATGAGGTTTACTCGTAAAAAAGGCATAATTTCAACAGACAAAACCCAAAAATTGAATCAGATAGAATGTTGACCAGCTACACATTGCTTGGTTCTTGCATGCTCTTTGGCGCACAAAATTTTAATCGTTGCACTATTTCTAATTATGTAAAACCTACGGAGCACCTTGGGTATTTTCCACGCATGGCGATTTTTCATAATTTTGCGACGTACGTATATGTATGGTTAATAATTAGTTCTAGGAAAATAGTACTTCATATGGTTCTTTTGATGAAAAGTACAGAGCGGCTAGAATAGCTGGCCACCAATGGCGACTTTTCCTTATTTGGCTATTTACAAATACTCATAAACGCTAATTACGGCTCATGTAAGGTTACAGGGAAAACCGTTATCCATATATTCATATGCATAATCCTTTCAAGATGGGTGTATTTAGAACCGCGAAATATATCATCTCGCTACGCTAGCATAGATCCAAGCTGTACTGTAACTTGCATAATGGCATAGTTAAGGCCACCAAATATTTCTACTGGTAGCAAATACCCTAGCTAAACTCAACCGGCTTTAATATAATCTGCATTTTAATATTTTTCAATTTCAAGATATTGGATACTAACACTTGGAACACGCGGTTTAGATTCACCCTGCTTGGAGAGATATCCTTTAGCCAGATCGCAACTGATGCCGAAATGGCGCTTTTTAAATCAGTTGCAATTAGCTATTCTGTTTTGGTTGCACGAATAATCGCTAATTCTAAACTTCTGTTATCTAAGAAAACTTATTTGAAAATCGCCAACTTTGTGTAACACACTTTGACATTTATTTTTTCACATACTTTTTTATTTGGCGTAAAATTGGTGTAATTCTCTTTCATATTTGTCACTTTCACGCGATTCTACATACTTGGAATTACTTTCTTCCAAAAGCATGAATAATTTTATGCCAAATCTGGCAACCATTATGTTTATTTTTTTACGTTTTTTTATTAATATCGTCTAAAATAATTGGAAATTCGAAATTTCACTCAGCTTATCGGGTTCTCCGAAATTTTCCGAATACGTTGACACCTCCGTTGAAACTCACATCCCCATGGTTTCGGAGGAGATAGCTGGACAAGCTCTTGACAGCGGCTGAGGTGGCAGCGTACATTACTTTTTTTAGAATAGAGAGATACTTACTTCACTTTTATCTTGAAAATGCAAGAGAGATTCACAACCATATAGGAGTTAGTTCATGTTGGAGTAATCCAAACACATGTTGTATTCACTGCTACAATGAATCAAAGGATAAATATGTTTTCTCTCCTAGGTATGACATTTATTATTTGGCAGTATAAATTAACTATACTATAATGTGCAAATTCAAACAATTTCTTCAATTCAATTTCGACGGACTTGTTTCTCCATGGTTGGGACCTTCTCGTATAACAGTATAGATTTGAAAACTCTATACTGTTATGCGAGATTATTTTAAAGTTGCAAACTAATAGTATATTATTTTTTTGTACAGAAAGAGATGCTAATAATGATCTTCATTTTTAATTTCAAAGTGTTAGTTAATTAAAATTTTGGAGTTAGCAGTCTTGGAAGTCTTGTCTCAATTTGATCTTTAATTTGTTTTTACAATGGCATTTTTCTAAGCAAAAATATTTCATTTTGATTTTTTAAAACAAAGACTTCAAGTTTCTTGTTTGAAATTATATGGAGAATAAATTCAATACTTTGCACTGTTTTTTTTAAATAAAAATTTGGAATTATAATTTAAATACTTGTATCAAACACTCTTTTGAAAGTGTCAATCTCCCCAAGTAATGGAAACGCTTGATAAATGAGTGAGAAATAAAATATTTGAAATGATGTTTAACTTTTCGGTATTCTATTATAGCGTATATTTTACCGAAACTATCCACACTATCGTCTGCATTAGGCCTTGAATTAAGAATTATTAGGCTGCGATAGAGCAGCTAACAGAATCCGACAGGTTTCGGATTTGGAGCGAATGCAAATAGGGATATCACGGAAAAGAATTTCTGAAGCAATTATCGAAATCTAGTCCTCTAGTACTTGACTGGAATAACATTAAAAAAAAAAAACCTCTGAAACGGTTAACACCTTAACGGTTTTATTATGTTTGAGAAAACGGTCATGAAAGTAATTTTTTCATTCCAGAAAACTGTATGAAGATAAGTGCATGCGCAATGTATGTATTCATTTTAAGGTTTTGTTTGCTGATGTTTTTTG